>BGPR01002874.1:0-52656 GCA_013235015.1 Araneus ventricosus | reverse complement strand
TATATTTGATGAGACAGATGGTCCTTCCTCCTCAATCCGCTTCTCTCCCATAGATCAATTCTAGTCGAGGTCAGCAGAAGGGAAAATAGAAAAATAAATGAATTGTGATTTTTAAAATTTAGCAGCACAGTTGTGAGAATAGTCTCTAAACAACATACTAAAGTCCCCGACCGTGGGGTACTCCGGGGGGGTACAGGGGGGGGGGGTTAAAAGGAAAACAGTTTTCTTAAATATCTCGAAACTAGGTTCTGTGAAAATACTCAATTACAAATAAAGTACATTAATTCCCTACAAAAAAAGCCCACCATCTTTATTTTAGCATCGATAGTTTAGAATATATGGGGGGTTGGAAAAAGGTGAAATTTCTGGGAATTCTGTATTGATGGTAAAATGAATAAAAAATGCCAAGTAACAACCGTAGAAGCACCTCATGCCTATATAATAATTTTTATAAAGGAGTAGTATTGTATGTGTGTTGAGAATAGTGGTGAATTGTCCATGAAGGACGGGGGGGGGGGGCTTCAAATATATTTTGATGAACTAGCTCATCATCACTTCCTCCCTCATCGTTCCTCACAAGATAATTTCTACTCATTAGTCCTTGGTTCTGTAAACGCTCCAAATGATATATTAAAGACAATATAATCAAATATACATAAATATACAAGTGGGTTTAACAAAAGCTCACCAACATTCATTTTTTTTCCATTCACAACATATATTTTTTCAACACCTAGTCAACATATCACTCACTGTAAAAATGTGTTGGGAATTCCAGATTTTACTAGAATGTATAACTCTGGGCGAATAATTGGAATACTGGTTTTAGTAGAGACAAACGAATACAGACGTTTTCCTGTGTGTGTTAGTGCTCATTGCGTTATATTAACATTGTTTATAGATTCACAGTATGATGCAATGGCTGAAAAGTGTTCATTATGTGAAGATTATGTTGCTTTGACTGATAAATTGTGGTGTAGGTGAAAAGGAATAGATGGGTTGATTAAGGCAAGTATTGCAGAAAGATGGGAAGCACAGAACTATTCGGAGGACGAAAAGATTTTCTTCATGCTTCTTGCACGCCAAACAAACGAGCGAATTCTTCGATGGAACGATTTTCGCTCCCTTTCCATCGCGAAAGTGCATCGTCCTTTTCGGAGCGTTTGTATCCTTCGCGGGCAAAATATTCAGGTAATTTCATCCTTTTGTAATGTTTCAATTCGCTCCTTTCCATCAGTTTTAATATTAAAAGGAGCGTATTTAAAAGAAATACCTCCTTTTGAGCAACATTTTAAGCAATGGTTGCTCTTTGTCGATTAATTTTTTTTAATGTGAAAGGGCGTTTATGGAAGAACGCTCTTTTTTTTGGAAATGTTTTCATTACTCATTTCGATCCTTTCGGATTAATTTGTAACTTTATTTAGAGGCACGTTGAAAAGAAAAAACGCTCTTTTCTGGAAATGTTTTTATTGTGAGTTCGCTCCTTTTTGATCAGTTTATGCGGCTTATTTCAAGGCGTTTTAAAACGCTTTTAAATGCTTTTAATATTGATTAATTAATTATTCAACATTTCTGGACGTTTAAAAGATAACATTTTAAAGCAATATTGAGACCAGTGATTTAGTACCTTATAAGAGCATTATGAATAAATATACTTATGAGGTAGTAAAATACCCTTATTATTTTATCCTTGTAAATCTTTTTAATAACCAACTATATAAACGGTCTTTTACCCTAGTTTCATCACTTCTGCTATTTTAAAAACTAGTAAGAAACAATTGGGGGGGGGGGGGGTGCTTCTTTAATATCTGCATTATTCTGCACAGTGCAACAAGATTTCTCAATGGAAACAATTGTAAAGCTATATAGCACAGTTTATAATAAATAATTTTTTAATAACCCAGCAAAAAAAATCATAGAATTTTTTTTTGAGTGGGATAAGATTTCTGGATTTTTTTAGAGACAAAATCTGCAGTTTTCTTCAATGTAATCACAAAAAATTTCTTATTATATTTTTCCTCTAAATATTCTGCAGATTTTGGATAAAAGAAAAAACTGCATTTTTCTTCAATTTAATTTAATAAAATACGGAAATTCTTTTTTTTTATTTTTCTTCTTAAATATCCTGTAAATTTAAAATTTAATATTTTGTCTTCAATTCAATTTGCAGTTATTTAGCAATTTTTCTAAAATCATTAAACTTGACCAATATCTGTTTTTTTTTTTTTGTTTAATGCGTTACCTAGATCATTCTCTAAATACATATTTTTCTCATAGTATCTAACTGCAGCTTTATTTTCCATTATCTTTTAAGAACATCTAAATACCAGTTATTTGCACCAGTTTTGCTTATTCTTTTACAAATTCATAATTTTTAAATATTAATTATAAGACTTTTGAGTTTGCACTGACTAGTAAAGTCTTGACAGACTGAATCAGCTTAGAAATATAATACCTAGGGGAAATTGTGGCTACAGAAACTGTAAAAATATTTCCCCGATTTAAAACTAATTATATTAATTTCCTGGCCTTCTCCAACTCAAAATCCACTGTACGTGTACAATATACATTATTAAAACCTTTTCAGTTATTTAAAATGAATATATATATATTTATGAAATTTATTTTTTTTTTAAAAAAATGGAATGAGCATCCCTAAAATCTATTGAAACAGTATATTACATTTCTTGTATGTAAAATATACTGGAATTTTAACAAAATGCTTTGTTTCCTAAAACTGCATAAAATTCTAAAGCAGTAAAACCTCTTTTGCAATTTCTTATATTTGTGCCCCCCCCCCACCCCCACACTACCACTATTCTCAACACATACAATACTGCCTTTATAAAATTATTATATAGGCATGCGGTGATTATGAAGGTTGTTACTTCGGCATTTTTTATTGATTTTACCATTACAATAAGGAATTTCAAAAATTCTCACTTTTTCAACTCCCTATATCTTCTTAACCATTGAAGCTAAAATAAAGATATAGGTTTTTTCTTGTAGGGAATTTAATGCAGTTTATTTGTGTAATTGGGATTTTTTCTCTAGACCACATAGTTTTCGAGATATTTAAGAAAAACTGAAAAAGCTCCCCTTTAAACCCCCCTGTACCCCCCTCGCAACCCCCACGGGCGGTTACTTTTAGTATGTTGTTTAGGACACTATCCCCAACAACTGTGCCAAATTTCAAAACTACACCATTTTTTTTTTCTTGTCGTCGATTTTTGGTCTTCGTTGACTGGACTAGAAATTTAGTATCTATAAACGTTAGAAACAAATTTTAAATTTAATAGCTAATGTGAAATTCTAAGCTGAAATTGTATGTACCTTAGGAATAATTATTATTCTCAACGCAGAACAAAATTTACATGCTAGAATAATTACTACCCTCTGTGTATAGTGAAACATGCATACATATGGTTAATCATTCTCTCTGGGGAATAAAACATACAAAGTAAACTTCAAAAACATACATTACCTTTTAATAGCCACAATATAACATTAAAATATTGGCTAAAATGTTTTTACATTATAATTTTAAACACAAAGATACACATACACAAATGTTCTAAAATCTTTCAACTATAAAACACAGACACACACACACTAAGAAATTTAGTATCTATAAACTGTTAAGAAACAAATTACTAATAATATGATTCTAACAAAGAAAGAACTAATTATTATTTAGTTAATTTACCATTCATAACCTATCGTTTAGGCCTACGCATTCATCAATAGTAAGTTTGTTTTGATGTTCCGCGCTAAAAAATGTGACGTTGACAAACACCTCTTTGGCCCCTCCTACTTACTCTCGCACCCAAATACCTATAAGATTCTGATGACTTTAAAAATTTATAAAAATTACATAAAATTTTGGACAATAATAAAACTAATATCATTGGAAAGATAAGTTTTTGCTCTTTAAAATGACATAAAAATTTGGTTTGTCCATCAATTCATTCAGAAGTTATTGGCAAAAAACGGCGAAATTTGGTTTAATTTTTAAATAATTTAAATTTGAATCAAAATTTCAAAAAAAACGGCTCCCAGGTGCACATCTTCAGCCTCCAAAGTATATCTATGCCACATTTGGTAGCTCTATGTTCTACGGTTTGTTCTGTACATCGCCAACAGACACACACACAGACAGACATTCATCTTTATTAGTATTAGAGATGAACACTTAGTCAAATTTTACTAGGAGACAACTCAATAAAAAATCGCTAAAAAGCATAGACCATTTTTCAAATTATGAACTATTTTAAAATATAGATTTTTAATCGTTCTCTTTATCCTTATCTATATCTTTTATAAAATTGGCAGATATAAATTTTGATAAATTAAAAGTTTTTAACACTTTCAGCGGCAACTTAAATTGTTTTGAATATTTTTGTTACATTGCTAGTAAAATGTGATTTCAAAGACTCAGAGAACATGAATATATTGAAAAACCAACTCAATCCTAAGAGACGAGTTAGAGGTGGTTTATCGCTGAAACCGAAGGCCTTGTAGGACGTGAAACTGCTTAATTTTTCAAATGTTAATTTAACTTCAAAAACACATATAATGATAATTATAAATTATCTTTTTTGAAAATAATTGAAATTGAATATTTCAGCAAAATAAAATTTTTCTATAATTAATTATATACATACTATTTATTATGAAAATCCGAATATTCTCAGGTTATTCCGTAATTAACGAAAATGTGATTTAAAATCGGACAAAACATAAATTATATGCTAATGCATGCTGAATTTAATGAGAAATTTTACGAAACATTTCCATCTTTATATAAAAAAGGCTTATGTGGACGCAAAATCGGACCGAATTTGATAATCGCCGTTTGGCAACAGCTCGCAAGTTTGGAGGATTGTTTACTTTTGAATCAGCGGAACTCTTGAATTGGTTTGAAGTCTGAAACAACGAAATTGTTTTTGAGTTAGATCGTTTTGAATAAGTTAATAAGTTAGAGTAATTGTTAAGTTAATTGAATAAGTTAGAGTCGCACAGTTTGGATTAGACGAATGAATCTGTAGCATAATACTGAATGTCCTTCTCAGCTAAAAGTTTCTGAAAAATTGGTTTATCTATCTCTAGACAGCTCAAATGTTCTGCGTTCTATCTATCGAGAGAAAAATAGTTTACCTTCCTTCACTTAATAATAATTGGAGGAGTGTATTTACATGAACAGAGGCAATATTTCGTTTAAAAAAGTGCATGTTTAAGATTTTGAAGGAAAGAACGATGTTTGAATATTTTGAGAAAGGCCATCTAATCAAATTTAAAATGCTAAGGGTAAATAATTATTATGGTTTTTAATTTTGAATAGTAAAGATGAACATGTTTCAAGCCACTATTTTCTTTAAACTGTCCTTTTTACTAAAAGGTTGCAAGATGGGTTACATCATTCTACGACAAGAGACGATTAAGAATTTTCTGAGATTTAAAACACAAATGACTACACTGAGAAAAACACTATATCTTTCTTGATTTAATAATTATTGAAAAAAGCTTGTATACATGCGGGGAAGCTTTTCTGAATTACATTTCATTGTAAGAGGGCATATTTGAAATTTTGGTGGAAAAAGCAATTTTTTAAAATTTTTTTGAATATTTGGAAAAAGGCTATCTTATCAGTTTAATCTTAAAAGTTTGGTGGAATGAAGTTATGTTGAAATAAACTGTTGAAGAAATAGTCAAAAGCATATACCAAGAAGTTTTAAATGACTGATTTCTAATGGATGATAATTATTAAGATTTTTAATTATATTTAAATTATAAATATTACCATTCAAATTTCTTTCTAATATTTACATATATATCTATGCTACAAGAAGATTTTAATTGTAGAAATTGTTGAAAAATTAATTTTAGGAGTTCATAAATTAATAATAATAATTTTAATTAATAATCATAATTAATAAATTCACTTTTAGTAATTAATGTACTTATAATTTCCTAATACTAGCAGAAACGGATAACTGTACGGCGAGCGAGCTAAGCGTGCTGGGATCACATAGTGATCCCGAAAGAATCACATCGTGATTCTTGGGTGTTGGTGAGCGGAGCGAGCAGGGGTTGTTATATATATAAAGATTTTATAACAACTGTGCTATGACACCCAGTGTCTTCACTGTAGCGAGCGAAGCGAGCAGGATTTGCGTAGCAAACCCCAAAGGATTGCAGCGCAATCCTCCTGGGTGTTGGCGAGCTTTAGAGAGCAGGCGCAGAGCCCCCTAGTCTATTTATAAATTGTGATGTGTCATTAGATGCAACACTTTCTTAATCCGATGGTTACTCTTCGAAATAACTCAATGCTTCCGCTTCTTTCAGTTATATACAACTCATTTTTAAAAGAATTTTGATTGCTTTGCAAATTAAGTCTTTTCAAAGTTATAAACTTTACTTGAAATAAAAAACATTATTTCAATAGTGTGCCATTTGCCATTTCCACCAAAGGACAAAAGTAAAATATAACTTTCTTTAGAGAAAGACACTGAAGGAATGAAAGTTCCGGCTTTCTTTTGGGTGAAAATGTATATTTTAATGAGAAGAAGAGACATTGTTACTGATGTTGTCGATTACTAAATGTCCACCTATCTGGCCATATTTGAAATATGTGTTCGTGGTCTGTTGATAATAAAAATACAAGCACTTGTGACTAGTAAAGATTTCTGACAACATTCTTGTGAAAAGATTTCTTTGAACTCAGGGTACATAATTAAGTGTTAGATACTTACACATGGGTTATAGGTTAACAGATGTGAACGTATTTTTCAAGCCCCCCACTCCTACATATTGTTGTGTCCATCTATTATGAAACGGCTGTCTTTGTTCGTAGTGAGTGCCGCGACGCCTTTGTTAATACTATACATGAGACAAGACTTCAAAGTAGGTTGGTGATAGTGCTTGAGCCAGGATTATTCCAAGGTCTTTTCAACCTGCTCTTCAAATAGGAAGTTATACAGCGAAAATTATTGAAACAGATAGATTAATCTCAAAATTGATGATCTGAGCAATTTTATTAGTCAAGTTAACAAAGGTCCAAAATCGGAGTGAGAAAATAATATAGTTTTGAAAATTGGTTCACATGTTCTTGAGGGGCTTATGACGAACATACTGAAAGTCCCCGATCCTGGGGGATGAACTCGCGCCTCCATCTTGGAATTCATACCCCTCTTTTAAATTTCTCCTGAATATCTCGAAAAGTATTCAATTTTCAAATTACAATGTATTTTACAAATTAAATAGCGTAAAATTCCCTACAAATATATAGCTTTTTCCCCCTGCTTTAATAGTTTCCGAGATAATGGGTCTCAAAGTCTATAGCCATCTTGGATTTCATTATCCTTTTATAATTTTTCTCGAATATTTCGGAAAATATTAAAACTAGAAAAAATAGTAAAAACATGCATTTTTTGGGAATTTTACGATCATTAATTTGTTGTAATACATGTAATTTGAAAATCAAATTGTTTTCAAGATAAAGGAAAACTGAAGAAAGGGGATAAAATACAAGATGGCGGAAAATTGTGAGATGCATTATCTCAGAAACTATCAAAGCTAAGAAAAAAATAAAAGAATGTGTTTACAGGGAATTTTAATTTGCTGATTACATAAAATTTGAAAATTGAATAGATTTCTAAATATTGAAAAGAAATTAAAAAAGAGGGATGAAATCCAAGATGGCGATAAAATTTGAGACCCATTATCTCCGAAACTTTTAAAGCTGGAAAAAAATAAAAGTATGTATTTTTACGGCATTTTACTCTCTTTAATTTGCTGAATCACATACAATTTGAAAAATGAATATTTTCGAGATATTCAAGAAAAACTAAAACAGAGGGATAAAATCCAAGATGGAGGCACGAGCTCACCCACCCAGGACCGCAGACTTTTAGTTAAAACCCCTCGAGAACATTTGTACCAATTTTCAAAGCTATATGAGTTATTGTTTTTCTTGAAACCCTTTGTTGACTGGTTTACCGTGGGAGAAAATCCTGAACTAAGAGTTTTTTACAAATTCTTCCATTTCGGACATATCTTCTCAGAAAATATTAAAACTAGAAGAAAACTTCAAGCAGGCAATTGTAGGGAATTTTACGTTGTTTAATTTGCTGTATGTTATGTAATTTAAAACTTAGCAGGTTTTTGAGACATTCAAGAAAAATTAAGACATGGGGGACGAAATCCAAGATTATAGCCAGATTTAAAACCAATTATCTCGAAAACTATTAAAGCTAAAAAAAAAATAAAACCAGATATTATTAGAGAATTTCGTTGTTTTTAATTTGATGTGCAACATGTAATTGTAAATTTGTTTAGTTCTCGAGATATTTTTAAAAACAACAACAAAGGGAGCAAAAATTCAAGATGGCGTCAAAATTTGAAATCCATTATCACGGAAACTATGAAACCTAAAAGAAAAACAAGAGCATGTGTTTGTAGGGAATTTTACGATCTTCAAATTGATTATAATATATAATTTTAGCAGTTATTAGATTTTGAGATATTAATGAAAACCTGAGAAACGGGCAAGAAATCGAAGATGGCAGCAGACTTTGATATCCAACAATTAACTCTGGATGAAGAATAAAAGCTTGCATTTGTAGGGAATTTTACGCTCTTTAATTTCTTGAATCAATTGTAATTTGAAAATTGAATAGTTTCCGAGACATTTAGAAAAAACTATGAAAGGGGGATATGGGGGATGAAATCCAAGATGGAGGCACGAACTCCGTCTGTAGGACTGGGGACTTTTACTATGTTCAACAAGAGACCCTCGAGACATTTGTACGAATTTTCAAAATTATATAATTTTTTGTTTTTCTTCAAACACTTCGTTTATTGTACTATCAATTATGAGTTTTTACAAATTCATCCATTTTGAGACCAATTATCGCAAAAACTATTAAAGCCTGGAGTAAAATAAAAAAAAAGTATCTGTAAGGAATCGTACGGTCTTTAATTTATTAAATAATTTGCATTTTGAATATTGAATAGTTTTCGCGATATTCAAACAACCAAAAACCAGGGGGGGGGAGGAAATCCAAGATGGCGGCAACCTTTGAGACCTATTATCTCCAAGATTATTAAAGCTGGTAGAAAATTAAAAGTATAGATTTGTAGGGAATTTTTTGCTCTTTGATTTGTTAGATAACACGTAATTTGAAAATTTGAATAGTTTTCGAGATATTCAAGGAAAACTAAAAAAAGGGCGATAAAATCCAAGATGGCGCCACGAGCTCACCCCCAGGACCGGGGACTTTTAGTATGTTCATCAAAGGACCCTCACGAACATGTGTACCAATTTTCAAAACTATATTATTTTTGTTTTCTCAAACCCTTCGTTTACTGTACTATATAACAAAATATCGTATAACACCTTCAAAAGACGGGCAGACCATACGTTATTTCTCATGCGTGCAGTGGTTTATCACCGAAACCAGTTAAATAATTTTAAAAAGTGTTATATTTTTTTTTGTTTTTTTTATTTCGTCAATTTTGAAAAAATTTATATGTAGAAAAAAATTTAACAATTTTTGACTTAGTACCTAGTCCCATTTCTACCTAAATGGGGATGACAACACCCATAAATGCAGGAGTTGGGCAAAACAAAACCCTCATGTTATGCACCCAGTTCAATTGCTACTGTCATAATTCGACTATTTTTCTTTGAAGAGAAACTGCTAGCTTAGCCCGTGACAAGAACTGTGACTCCTGCTCGTTTAGAGTCGATGTTACGACGTTTCATGATACCTCAAATTCAACAATGCGGCATTATAGATATCAAGATTTTTATGCAAGACGGATCTCCATCTCATATTGGTACATGTGTCAAAAAGTTGTTTGGCAGCATTTTACGGATGACCGGATAATAAGTGGACAATTCACCATTTCTAAGGCCATTGCGGTGACCAGACTACAACCACTGTGACTTCTGGATATGGGGTTACTAAAAACCACTGTTTATACTGATAACTCAAACAACTTGGCGGAATTGAAACCCACAAGCCAGTAAAATTCATCTTGATATGCTAAAAGCTACTGTTGAGAACGCAGTAATGAGATTTTACATGCTTTCAGAAAATGGACGCTACGTTCGAGACTCGTTATAGAAACAATTAAAAATAATTTAAACCGATGTCTTCATGTCTTATTTCGTTAAGCAATTTGTCATACCTCACCATTCCTCTTTGTTGGTGAGTATTTGAACTTTTTTAACGGAAAATATAATTCCATGACCTACTGTAAATTGTTACCAAGTTTGAAAACATTTTAAACAGCAGTTTAAAACAGTAGTTATATATACATTTTAAACAGTAATTATTATATATGATCATACAGAAACAAAGTAAACAAGACATACCAAGAAGAAAATCCTAAACTAAAAAGTCATTATTTGAACAATACAACCAAATTTAAAACAAAATCTAAAGAATTGAAAATATTATAGATACCATGAACAAAAAATTAAGTATAAACATTTATATGTCAACAAGTAAAAAATCTCTGTTGTTATTAAAAGTATTGAAAAAGGCAATCCAAGTATATGGAGTTTTCAACAATTAATATAGCAGCTTGGCTGTGGACAAGCTTTAGCCAGGTTAAATTAATTTTGCTGTACAAACCATCCCTGTTACTAAAGTTGTTGAAACAACAAACAGGTTAATTTACCCTAAAATGAAGGAATTCAGAAAGAAAAGTAATACACTAACCCTAACAATAAAACATAACTATATAGATAGGACTAAATTTCAGGATAATAATATGTAATACAACAATATATTGCACTATTATATTGCACTAAAAACATTAAATATATCATTCAATAAAATACCCATACGTTTCATTAAACAATAAATAATCAGTGTTTCTACTTATCCCTACCAGAATTCAACACTTTCAATATAAACCGCCACTTAGCCTGCCATCACATATTGCCATTACTAGATTTCCAACTATGAAACACTTACTCTTATCGTCACCCTCGATGAGAACGATATCATCATTCCTTATATTCTTCTTCTGATTGGGATTCTTCAGTGCATGAACACTTCGAAGATCCATTATATATTGTTTCTTACACTTACACCAAAGTTGTTTCACCAGCAAATCCTGATATTTTTTCATTTTCATTAGGGAAGATCTACTTGAACCAACGCCAATAATTTCTTTAAAGTTTACCACGAAAGTCGAGTCAGCTCTTGCGAAATTTAAGAACTGTAGTGTCCGCAAAGGCAATGGCTCTCGCAAATCATTGTAAACATAGGTTAAGATAAGATAATTCAACGCAGCCTCCACTTCCATCAGAATTTTAGATAATTCCCTGAATGTCAATGAGGCCCTGCCAACGACTTTCCTCAAACATTCCCTCACAGATTTTACCAGTCTAATCTGCGAGGGATTTCCGTCGCTACTCGGTTCACTCCCTGCCGAGGAACGCTGTCTCTAGAGCGTGGGTGCCTAGCCATTCACTTCGTTAAAGAGCGGCAAGTAAGCTAAGTGGGGAAAGATCCACCTTTGTAGTGGCCGAGTGCGAAGCCTTTATCGGACCATTTTTTTCTCAAATCCCCGTAGAGAGGGTGTGTCGATCCAGAGGAGGGAGGCAAATTCTTTGGCATTTCCATGCTGCAAACATTTTCAATCCAAGGGAAAGGCAAACATTTCCATCCTGTGGCTGCAAACATTTTCAATGACGATGCTAAACAACGACATGCTGTGGCAGGAAATAGTATCGCGAGGACGATTGTCCAACGCGTCTGGTGCGATCATAAAGGTGCTCCGACGGCGAAATGCAAAGTAGTCGTTGATGAGTAATGCGGCTGTACCCTCAGCGAGCAGAGCTGGCCAGATTGCACTATACGAGGGTGAGAAAAACTGTGTCCGGTGTTCTCCGAAAGATGCTCCGATGGCGAAAATAGACGTTGGTGAGTAATGTGGCTGTAACCCAGCGAGCAGAGCTGGATGAAATGCATTATACATGGTTTCCTGTGGGTCAACATTTAATAGGGGAACGCTTGAGGCAGTCGACGATGTATGCTTTGCAACCAATTCCAACGCATCAAGGAACGCCAACCTGAATTTTGCAGATCGCTCTGAAGACCGAGAACATTGCGCAACAGCCAGCGTATCAAAGAACCTGGATCTTCAACAGCCAACGCATCAAAGAATCTTACAAGGTTCAATAACCAACGGGAATCACCCACCGCATCAAAGCTTAGCAGGCAATCTTGCTGCAGTCAGCGAGAAGAGCTCAAGGACTTGTCTCAACAAAGCTTACCTACCAACTCAAATCTTTACAAACCTCCAACGAAACGACCACATGAATCCACGTCGAATAAATCTTACAAGGTTCAACGTTAAACAGCCTCGAGGTGCCAAGCAGACGCATCAGAGCCAAACTGAATTCAACGCTAAACAACTCTCTGGAAAATATCACCCGGCCACCTCAACATCTTGAAGCCAACCTGAATCTTGCAACAGCCAACGAAACGAGCTCGTGTAGAGATGTCTCAAACGCTAAATAACCAACAAGAAATGAAGGTCTTGTGCATTTTTAATCCGGTTTGGTTTGGTGGGTATTAAAGGCGACATGCTTTGCGCGCCAGCTCACTCTTTCACGAGCACCCCACCTGAAAATTTGCCGACGACTGCAATCACATCTCGACGGTACATGAAATCCCACTATTGCAACGATCGTCGTTGATTTAACGAACGAGATTATCGACTTGACCGCCGACATTGAGATTATCGATTTAACGACATGACTCTATTTTGTCAGTGGTGCGACGAGTTTTACGAGTATCGCGCCAAGAAACTCTTTCTGTCCTGCGGCCACGACGTGCAAGAAAAATGTGCAAAGCGACTTTTGTGCTGCCTGAAATGTTTGAAACGCTTGGCGGTCCGCCAAATGATGATGAGAGACGACGATTCCTCGTCAGATTCTGAAGGCGACAGTAGCAATAGTAGAAAGTCGGAATCCTCAGACGAATCAACCGAAGACGATTCTGAATAAATGTTAAAAAATTTGTTACTTCCGGTTTGATGGGTATAAAAGGCGACCTTCTTTGCTCGGCAGCTCACTCTCTCATGAAACCTGACAGCAGCTTTTGTTTCTTCAGCTCAATATGTGGGTACGACCCCGACTCTACGAAAACAACCCCAACCCGATACTCTGCATCGTCTTCGGCGCAAAGGGAGACTTTTACTTTACAGCCATGGACGTTGTGCGCCTCATGGGATGGGAAAGGCATCCCTGGTCGCAATTAAAGAGGTGAATGCCGCACAACCAACCCGTCAAAACGGTCGTGCCCAGAGAAATGGACGTTGCCTGTCGATTCTGACGAACCGGCGGCCGAGTTTAAAATCCACTGTCGTTCGGCTCCGCCTGAAGTCATCGAGTGGTTTGACGGCAAGGCCACGTATACGTTTCGGTGCACGAAATATTGCAGATGCCGAGATGGGGAAAAGATTACCTTGTACAGAAATACAAATGCGTTGGATGGCCAAGTGGAAACGAGTTATTGAAACAAGGTATGGATATATATATATATATATATATATATATATATATATATCCATACCTTGTTATATACCTATATATATATATATATATATATATATATATATATATATATGTACTAATCTCACATAGTTAATTTTAATTATTAATATTATATATTTTAAAGTCTTAATGTATACCAAAATCACTTTTCTTAAACTCATGTTTCGTTTTATTTCCCGCCCTGGAGGTATATTAAATCTCTCGGTTTGGCATATTTATTACTAAAAGAATATTTTAATCGCTTTCACGTGACCACAGAAAATCATGACAGCATCTCCTTGTCGCCAGACTTTTCCCCAAAAACGCTTACGTAATTTATTAAAAATAGCCATTATTCCCTTCACTTTGATCACATGTCTATATGTTAAATCGTTACCTGAGGAAATGCATGGATTTTCTGTTCGTTTTTTGTCTAAAAACTTCAACTAAGATGTACGTATGTCTGCCACTCTCCCATAATGAATGAAAATTATTTAATAACTTCGCCTGTTTCTTATTTAACGATTGCAAAGAAATCATTATCAAATCGGGCTATAAAAGGCGACAAGCTGTGGCTGCGAGCCCATTCAATCCTCGAGCTGCCACCCTCATAAACATTGAAAAATGGATGCATCAAAGACTGGACAAATTTTTCAAACGGGTTCGAAACTACCAGCTACCAGATACCTGCGTGGTTACTCACTTGGGAGCTTGCAAGGTCAAGTTTACCAAAATCATGAGCGGATATTGTTATCAGAGGAAGCAGACATCAAAGGACTGAGTGTTTCCTGTTGCCTGCCTGTAGTTAAATTCCGGTCTCTCGAGTATAAAAGAGTCCAATTATCTTCCTCTCCAACACATCTTGAGCGACTGTAATAATGGTTTTTTTTGTGTTGTTTTGGTTGATTTTTCGCACTAATTTCTCAATAGAATGGATTCAAATAACTGTACGACAAAAATAGATACACCATCGGAAAGAGCACGCGATTTCCGTTCCAATGTAATTAGTTTTGAATTTCTAACACAATTTACTGAATTTTGAGAAATTTTCTAAAAATACCCAGTTTTGGCATCAAGATGTTACTTTTGATTTTAAATTTGTTGCATCCGACTTTCTAATAACACTATTATTTTCAATTTTTTTCAGGTTATAAGTAGAACGGTTCTGTTGGTTTTAAAACAACAACGGTTAAAATATCTTTTCAAGTTTTTTTTAAATTAATTTTTTTTCTGGGCAGTTCAGAGTAATTTTTATGGAGAGAGTTCCTCGAGCGTCACTTCTTCGGAACTCAGATGGCTATGTGATTGGTTCAAGGGGAGGTGTCGTCATAACCTTGAATTGAATGACTGATTATTATTTTCGGCAGTATCTTAACGTATTTATTCATCTCGCATACTTAGCTTGCAGTATAATAATTTTCACGTTGCAATTTTTTAATATTGTTTTGAATTAATTTTTCTACAAATAAAATGCCATTGTCGCGAAAAAAAATAAGCGGGAAAATCAATAATGTGTAACTTTTTTTTGATTTGCTTTTCAAAACTTTTTCATGTCATTGTGGGCGGGTTTTTTTTTCTTCTTCATTTTGTTGAATCCTGATTCCACGGGCAACGCCGTGCGCGTACTGATAGTAGCCCATAAAGCAATTATAATAACTGATTGCCCTCTTAAAATGGATATGGAACAAGTCAAAGCAAAAGCACGGAATAAAAAGGACATCAAAGGCAGGGTTTAAATAGAACGAAAACTAATGTTGCGTGTTCATATGAGAGGAAACGAAAAAAGAAATGATGCAGTGTATAAAATGTCATTCTTGGGTTCACACATTGTGTGATTGAGTTTGAGAATCAAAATATACGTTTGCTTTAATTTTGCTTAACCCTCTCATACCAAGCGAGGCGGTCCCGACCGGATTGAAAATTCACCCTTTACATCGACGAAGGCCGGTCTGAGGCGTTTGGCTTCTTTTGAGGGGAGGGGAGTTCTGAGATTGTTTAGGAGATAAGCGAGGTAGGGGGTCTTTGCCAACCACAGCCCATTTCTGTGCTAAGGTTATAGGAAGGTTATAGCATGGGAGGCGGTGGGGAAAATAATCACCCAAGTTGGGAGAGTCCAAATCATGTCGTTTCCTCCTAAAAAGTCCCGGTTTTAAAGGAGTCATAAGAAAAAAGTCGCCTCAGGATTAAAGACTTAATGAAATTTGTAGTGCAATTAGCGCACCAATTTCTTTAACTGGACCGATTACACAATTTTAAGAAGCTTTCTTTTCTACTTTAAAGTGTATTTCTTCAAAATTCAATTATATTTTTTAGGATAAATAAGCTACAAAAAGACTCTACTCTTTTTTCATGTATGAAATTATTTTTCTATCACTGTACGAATAAAAAAAATATGTTTAGGTGGCTCGCATACAACAACATTTCACTACTTCTGCCATCTTAAAGATACCCAATACCCCTGTCACCGACCGGTACGGACGTGTGAAACACCTGCCCTGCTTCGGGAACGTCAACCGTCCCGGATGCCGGGAGTATCGATAGAGTTTCACGGCAAATTTTTCGAAGTGTTTCGACGTTCACAGCATTTTCCCAAAACTGTACGTGTATATTTTACACAGAACTTGGTGCTTCTACTCAAGTGTGATTACGCCATTTAAGAGTCTGTGTCTTTTACAAGTATTAGCGCTCATCACCGTTATAATATTAAAAAATGGACTTATATAATTATTATTGGCTTTAATGTTGAATAGTTAATATAAAAACATTTTAAGCCCCTTTTCTCCATAATATATGTCCTCTTTTAGCTAAAAGTTTATTAAATCATCTGACGAGAAGTCAATTTTTCTGTTGTATAAAATATAAATCACTATCCATAGAAAAATTGCATATCTCTTCTGACTAAATAATAATTAGATTGAGTATGTAAACAAATGGGGAAGCTTTCTTCAGCAACATTTCATTAAAAAGAGTGCATGTTTACAATTTTGGTTAAAAAAGCAAAAATTTTTTGAAAATTTTTAAAAATGCTATCTTATCAGTTTTAAAAAGCTAAAAGTGAATAATGATTATTGTTTTTAATGTTGAATAGTTAATATGAACACATTTTAAGCCCCTTTTCTCCATAATATGTCGTTTTTTAGCTAAAAGGTTGTTAAATCATCTGCTGAAAAATGAATTTTTCTGTTGTTTAAAATATAAATGACTATCCATAGAAAAAATGCATATCTCTTCTGACTAATTAATAGTTAGATTGAGTATGTATAGAAGTGGGGAGGCTTTTTCAGCAACATTTCATTAAAAAGAGGGCATGTTTAAAATTTTGGTTAAAAATGAACTATTTTGTAAATTTTGAAAAAACAAAACACAAAAGGCTATCTTATCATTTTTAAGAAGCTAAATTAAATAATTATTATTGGTTTTAATGTTGAATAGTTAATATGAAAACATTTGGAGACCCTTTTCTTCATAATATGTCCTCTTTTAGCTAAAAGGTTATTAAATCATCTGACGGGAAATCAATTTTTCTGTTGTTTAAAATATAAATCACTATCCATAGAAAAATTGCATATCTCTTCTGACTAAATAATAATTAGACTGAGTATGTAAACAAATGGGGAAGCTTCTTTCAGCAACATTTCATTAAAAAGAGGGCATGTTTAAAATTTTGGTTAAAAATCAACTATTTTGTAAATTTTGAAAAAACAAAACACAAAAGGCTATCTTATCATTTTTAAGAAGCTAAAAGTAAATAATTATTATTGGTTTTAACTCTATGAGCCCGACGGAGCTCCAATGCGTCCATGTAGACTGAGGACGGAGTCGGACGTTTTCGGGCGGTTGGGAGTATTTTAGGGGAGTAAGGAAGTTCAGAGACCACCCGGGCAGATTATCTCAGAGGGGTTTAGGGAATTCTGACATTGAGTGATATGCGGTTTTGTCAAGTCATTCCGTCTTAGGGTAGCAAAAGAAGAAAGAACGGACAGTTACTTAATAGATGAAACTATATTTATCAGAAGAAGAAAAAAATAAATAGAATTTATATTTTTTATATATTTCATTATGATCTATATAAGGAAATTGTTAACTTGCTTAATGCAAAAGATATTGAAAATGTTCATTTTAGTAAAAAATTTAAAAAACTCTTTCTCCCCCTTTTTAAACTCTTTTATTGATAATGATCAATTCACACATTTTTTCGAACAGAAATCTTTTAGGCCACTTTTTTTTGAAAAGTAAATTTATTTATTTACTCATTTATTGTTTTTGTTTGTATTGCTACAAGCAAATTTTACCAAAGAAAATAATTTCGATTCCATAAAATCGTCGATTACTTTTTTTCTCAAATTTTCATGATTTGTTCATTTTAGGGAAATACGGTGACCATTAATTACTGTCAAAATCAACTTCTGAAAAACATAAGTTAAAAACTGCAAACAAGACTTCTGAATAAGATTTTGAAATAAAGTTAAATTCTAGACATATTTTAATTCAATTTAAAAACAATTATTGTTTCAATGATTGTAAAATTAGAAACCGCTTGAGATACATCTGATTTTTAAATAACTTTCCTGATGTTGTGCGAGTTCTAATTTTTTATTGAAAGTGCTATATTGAATTTAGTATATACTAATTACGAACTTAATCAGAAGATATTAAATTTGGCTTGTCAACCGATAATTTGATATGCTGTGAGATTTGCACAACGGAAGGGAACTGAGTTTCGTTACCGAGCACCGCGAGGACGCGAAGCGTCCGATGCACCTCCACATCTAGTTAATTAATGGGCTTCTAATTAAATTAACTTTTAAAAAATTCGAATAAGAGATTTAAAATTAGATGAATTAAAAAAGGGGGAGCTAATTAAAGCAGGGGGGACAAGTAAGAAATTTTAGCGGAAAACACGGCGAAACGATAGTGTGGCGTGGAATTTTGGAAGAAGGGTGTTTTCCGTGTCCGGATCCGTATTTTCGTTAAGGTTACAGTGCTGCAACTAGGAGAGACTAAAATAGAAGGCAAATAAGGTCTAAAAAGAGGGAGAAAAAGGAAATTTAGCAGGAAAATGGCGATGGAATTAAGTTATGAGCTCTCGGAAATAAGCGCGGGTTTGTACAACGTAGCGTTTAATAAGGTCGAAACTTAAAAATTTTTAAGGATTTTACGGTCCAGATTTGCATCAACTGTGCTTAGAGCCAGACGTCTTTTAATTATCGGGAAATTTTCATATGTGTAGTCCAGTATCGCTTTGGCTCTCTTACGAGAACTCGGAAAAGATGTGCACAAGAGTATCTTTTAGTCTCAGTAAGATTTTTCGCTCTATATGAATAAAATAATGAACATTTGAGCTATAGATAGTAAAAAATTTTCTCACCAGGAATGAGTTTTTCGTTTTAATTGTGTTTTAACTGCAGAACAGAAGATATATTTTTTAAGACTCCATAATTGCACGGAGATTCTGTTTGTGTTATCTTTACTTCATTAGCTACTCAGAAGTGGAAATTCGCAGAGGGAAAAGGGGAAGAGAGAGGTTACGGTCTTTAACCTTTTATATTGTCGCACGGCATTTTAAAATTAGATATTTATTTTTAAATATTAAACTATCAATATATTTCGTTAAAAAATAATAAATTTTAATATTGAAATTTTAAACCCTTTCAACAACGGTGTTTACAGTTTTGCTAGCCACAAACGCCACATTTAACTGTGCCTCACATATACACAAATGAGATTAATCTGTCACAAAGTTAGTATAATACGTGGCTTACCTCGTTTCACAAGACAAGTAAGAACCAAAACAACTGCCTTCTTTTCTTTAAATTTAAAAATAAGCTTGTAATTTAAAGATATTATTTTTCAAAATATATCTTTGTCTAATTAATCGAATTACTTGATTCTTTAATGTGCTGTAAGTGCGTTTCTTTTCATGAAATATTTGAAAAAATAAAATAAATTAATGTCAATAACAATACAACGTTAATTAAGGTGTTGGGGGCGTGCACACATTGCATACTTGAATAAATCTGAATAGCCTACCGATATTCGAAAAAGAAGGTTACGACTCTTTTTGTTTATAATTCATTCTTTCTTTTACTTTTTCAACATAAACACCGCATTTTTCTCACATTGGTATCTATAAAAACTTGTCTTAAGGATAATTCTCTCATATTCTTGGTAAAAACTCATTTAGATTTGTGCAAAAAAAAAAGATGATTTATCTTTGGGATATTAATGATTAGCGATTTTTAGCCGAAAAAGACTGACTGCCAAAAGAAGGCTGTTTGCCAAAAGAAGGCTGTTTCACAAAGCATTGCTTGTGCGTTCACAATTCTCCTAGGAGCTCCTGAGATAAACGATTCCTTTCTTTGTAAAATGTCTGAAATTGACAGAAGTTTCCGAGTGATAAAAGCAACCACCTTTTCCGATGACGGATTTGTTGCTTTTTTCATAGTTTTTAGTTTATTTGTCCGTTCTATTAGTGTGTCTCTACTGATGAGATCTACTTAAGAGAATTATCTATCAATTGCACAAAAGAATAACTGGTCAAAGTTTATGGATTCGCTTTCTTTTTAAAATAAGCCAAATTTTACAGCACAGACAGTGAGAGAACCTATGGAAATTTTAATGACTGGGTAAAAATTAATTCAGAAACTTCTTAGAAAGCATTTAGATAAACTAATCGAGATTCCCCCTAAACTGATAGATTAGAATTCTTATCAGTAGCCCGAAAAGCATTTCACTCACAAGACTTTGTCCAGTACCGATAGTTCTAATCGCAAATGACCATCAATGGCTCCCCTTCCATTTTTCACAAATGACCGCGAAGCGGGCGTCCCCCTTTCTGGCATTGCGGTGAAGGAAAGGACGATTCCATTCTGTTTCTGTGAACGAAAAATTACCCCGGGCTTTGAGGCAACCAAATTCTCTCTCCAGCCGGGATCAGAGAGTTAATGTTGAATAGTTAATATGAAAACATTTTAAGCCCTTTTTCTCCATAATATGTCCTTTTTCAGCTAAAAGGTTGTTTAATCATTTGTCGAAAAATCAATTTTCTGTTGTTGTTTCTGTTGTTTAAAATATAAATGACTATCGATAGAAAAATGTATATCTCTTCCGACTAAATAATAATTAGGTTGAGTATGTATAGAAGTGGAAAGGCTTTTTTCAGCAACATTTCATTACAAAGAATGCATGTTTAAAATTTTTTTAAAAAATCAACAATTATGTAAATTTTGAAAAAAACAAAACACAAAATCTATCTTATCATTTTTAAGAAGCTAAAAGTAAATAATTAATATTGGTTTTAATGTTGAATAGTTAATATGAAAACATTTTAAGCCCCTTTTCTCCATAATATGTCCTTTTTTAGCTAAAAGGTTGTTAAATCTTCTGCTGACAAATAAATTTTTCTGTTGTTTAAAATATAAATGATAATCCATAGAAAAAAATGCATATCTCTTTGACTAAATAATAGTTAGATTGAGTATGTAAACAAATTGGGAAGCTTTTTACAGCAACATTTCATTAAAAAGAGTGGATGTTTCAAATTTTGTTTAAAAAAGCAACAATTTTGTAAATTTTGAAAAAACAAAACACAAAAAGCTATGTTTTCATTTTTAAAAAGCTAAAAGTTTATAATTATTATTGGTTTTAATGTTGAATAGTTAATATGAACACATTTTAAGCCCCTTTTATCTATAATACGACATTTTTTAGCTACAAGGTTGTTAAATCATCTGTCGACATATCAATTTTTGTGTTTAAAATATAAATGACTATCCATAGAAAAAATGCATATCTCTTCTGACTAAATAATATTTAGATTGAGTATGTAAACAAATGGGGAAGCTTTCTTCAATAACATTTTATTAAAAAGAGTTCATGTTTAAAATTTTGGTTAAAAAAGCAACAATTTTTGAAAATTTTTTAAAATGCTATCTTATCAGTTTTAAAAAGCTAAAAGTATATAATTATTATTGGTTTTAATGTTGAATAATTTATATGAACACATTTTAAGCCCCTTTTCTCTATAATATGTCCTTTTTTAGCCAAAACGTTGTTAAATCATCTGCTGACAAATAATTTTTTCTGTTTTTTAAAATATGACTATCCATAGAAAAAATGCATAAATGACTATCCATAGAAAAAATGCATATCTCTTCTGACTAAATAATAATTAGATTGAGTGTGTGTATAAGTGGGGATGCTTTTTTCAGCAACATTTTATTAAAAAGAGTGCATGTTTAAAATTTTGGTTGAAAAAGCAACAATTTTTGAAAATTTTTAAAAATTCTATCTTATCATTTTTAAAAAGCTAAAACTAAATAATTATTATTGGTTTTAATATTGACCCTAATTTCAGAAACTTCCTGATCTTTCACAAGCAATTTATATCCACGATACGGTTTTCCCACAGGAAATGAATACACAGACACAGACTTGTGAAGAACAGCAAAAAATCTCTTGGTGGTATTTCATTTTGAAGGTAGTCGAACAAATGCTGAACCCCTTTTTCTGTTCTTCCACTGTATAAAGCCAGCTGAGGGATAGGCATCTCTCTAATTTCTTTTAGTTTTCTTTCAAAGGTATTTGACTTCAAAATTACATGCACATTTACACCACCAAAGCCAAAACAACTCATAGCAGCATATTCGCAATTTTTTTTTATTTGAATTGTGAACAGTTCTAAATGTGATTGAAATGTTAACTTTTTAAAAATATTTTAGTTATGTATCATTTTCATGTATTCCTTAATATACCAATTTGTGCAATGTAATAAATAACACAATGCAATAAACATGATGAAACTAGATATAAAAACACAGATAGAAGATCTGCAGAGAGAATTTGTTACAGTTTATGTTGTAAAATATTCCAAATAATTGTGCTATCATTTGTAAGTATTACTATTGTAAAGTTGTTAACCCTCTGACTCCTGAGGGCTCTCAAAATCGGAGTACATTTGTATATGGAGGTTTTGTTTATATATGGAATGGTGAAATGGACTCGTCCGCCTTCACTCCTCTTCTTCTCACTATGGGTGGTATATAACCCACTGGGGTCTGTAATTGACTGATACAGTCCTGGATGGAGTACATAACGGGATTTTTTCAATTGTTGTAACGATAACAAGGGCTTATAATATTTTTCTTTTTAATGTAGTGTTTCTCAATATATTTAAGCAATTTATTTAATTATAAAATACTGTGGAACACCGTTGTCTAGATAAATTTATGTCTGGCAATTTGAGTTTTCTGAAGCTCAAACCGTAAGTCTTGGGAAATATATTAATGTCGGCAAGTGCCTATAGAGGTGCAGTCTCGCACAATATTACACGGACATTTTTTAAAATTATTAAAACCCTCTGCACCAGATTTATGTAATAAAAGTTTCGAAGGTAGTATCTATCATTATCCCATATATTAACAAATGGCATTCTTCCAATTACATTATGTCTTCTACGTTTTTTTCCGCCTCAGGAACATAATATGGAATCATAAAACTATCAAAAACATATGAGCATTATATCTGCGGATTTCTCTCAACCTTATAATCTGAAGAGAATAAATATAAGAGAAAAAATTGTGGGTAATGCAAAGAAATGTTCATAATAAGTAACAAAAGCTAATAAAAAAAATTGGATTTTAAAAACAAATCCAGAATTTATTGTAATGGGTTAGCAAGAATCGGGTATTTATCCGCTCATAATTATTTTAGCTGCAGAAAGTTATAATACTTTTTAAACTACAAAATAGCTAGAAGCTTTAAATACAGAATATTTTTTAATTGTGATATAGACACAAAGTTGTTACATTTAATTCTTTAGCTTTTATTTGAATATCTATGATGTAGTTTTTCTAAAAAATACTTTGTTTGCTGATGATTGGCAACTGAAAACTTGACAATTGGAAAACTATTTATAAATTACAAACATTAAAATGGATATTTCCAAAGAGGTATCTAAGCATGTAAATGTAATTCAATTTCAGAATATTTATTTTGTTGAATTTCAATTGAATGCTACAAAAAGACTATTTTTCTGTTTATTGTTTTGATTAGAAGCAAACAATATATATATAGGAAATTGGTAAAATTCCTTTCAAACAAGTAGCTATTAGTAGAATAATAAAAGAGTTTATAATTCTTTCCAGTACTTTTTATTATATTTGTGCATACCGTTTCTAATGATTTCTAATATTTAAAAGGCAATAACAAATATGAACTTATATATTTCACACAATTATAAATATTTTTACAAAAATATGGTAATTATGACTTTCTATTTATTTGCAAGCTTTAAAGAAAATTTTTATTTATTGTAACTTTATAACAAATATACAGCTTCTACACAATTCCTGTAATATAATAGAATAATGGTCATCAGCGTATAGTTTCTAATAATTTTCACGATTTGAAGAGAATATGAACTGAATATAAATATAGAATTTTCACAATGCTTTCAGATAGAAAATATACGAATAATTTACTTCAAATGTAAATAAATCATTAAATTTCATCAGTAAAGCAATATGCAATGTGAAAACTCACACTCATTTTAATGCAATAAATTCTGGAAATATTTGTTGCGACTTATTTCTTCGATCCATAAACATTTATACATCATTTGAAATGATCCCCAGAACGGAAACATATTTATATATTTTA
Source organism: Araneus ventricosus (assembly GCA_013235015.1). Lineage (NCBI taxonomy): Eukaryota > Metazoa > Arthropoda > Arachnida > Araneae > Araneidae > Araneus > Araneus ventricosus. The sequence goes on along the minus strand of BGPR01002874.1, from coordinate 28,439 downwards.
TACACATTAAATATTATATTTTCACAAAAAAATTTACAACTAAAATTTGTGATAAATTTGAACTTTAAAATCTACATAACATAAAACAAAAACTAACAGAACAAAATTAAAGGAAACACTGGCACATAAATGCTTTCTAGCATTTGCTTAATTCATTTTAATATTTGTGGATAGATTATGATTTCTTTTCCTTAGGGTGGCATACTGCCTAAAGTAGCCAGCATTGTTTCACATTGTTCTGAAGATATTTTCTTCAAACACAACATTAATGTTTCCATGCTACTGAGATCAAAACATAGTTGAAGAAGATCATTATAATTTATGAGTATTTTCATTATATTACCATTATGTATCTTAGATCTAACTTATCTAATTTTACAATTTACTATTGCACAGTTTTGGGATCTATATCTAGTTTGAAAGATAATTTTATTTTAAAACTTCTCAATAACCATAGCAGTATCTATAAAGAGTTAAATATTAAGAGAGATCTTTAAAGAAAAGTCTATCATTTTGAGAAACAATAGTAAATTATATCATTAGGGATATAATTTATTATTGTCTGGGATAGCTATTTGTGGAAATCCCAGAATAAAGGTACGAAAACATGCACTCAGAAAATAAATTTTAAGTAAATATATCTTGAATTTTTGTTTTTTCTATTGGATTATGATTTATTCCCTTCTCTGAGAATTTTAAATACACATATTATTTCAGTGTATCCTTATTTTTTATTATTTTGCTTTTAATAATTCCCTCTTTTATAGTTTTAGCACTCACAATTTTATAATCTGATCTAAAAATACTTTAAGTTCTCTCAAATATTTTATTTGACTTATATTGCAGAGGATAAGATGCGGAAATTGATTGTAATGACAAATTTACAAATATAAAAAAAAACTAAAGAATATTTCTATCTTCCAAATCTCCAATAAAATAAATAAATTATTTGCTGCATTTTTATAACATTCCTTTCATTATCAATAAACATATTGCATGTCATTTTATTGAAGTTATCACAAGAATTAAGAATGATTATAAATACGCAAAATACAATGGTTGAAGTAAAAATGCATTTCATGAAAAATGTCTAGTTTCCTTACAGGGACAAGATCAAATACATCAAATTAATTGATTTTAATTTATACATGTGAAATACATAATTAATCTTCTAATCTTTACACAGCTCACAGTCTAGAATATTTTTAACGCATTTTCCTGCTTAGTGATTAATAATAATTAATTATATGCAAATAAAACAATTTTTAAGCCCTTCACCTGATAAAAAATATAAAGTTTTTCAAACGTGTCACTGAATGCCTTTAGTTTTTCTCGCATCATCAAGCATCTAATGAAAACGGCTAATAAAATTCAGATGAGGGAGCTTCTGGCACTAGCACTAAACAAGATATTTCATGTTTTTCTTTTGCACCAACTGCAAGGAAGTTTTTGCCACAAACATTTATAGTAGTAATACATTTCAAACTGTAGTTTGCAAAATTTTTCTATCCTTCCAGCAGACCAAGAATAACGAGAAGTTAAAACATCGACAAAACAAATATTATTTGCATTGAATTCAGAAAACTGACTGTCATTTGATTGAGAGCCATTTGTCCTGCATTAATAAGGTTTGCAGAATCCAATGCTTTTTCTTTCATATTTTAAAGAAAAGGACTTGGACCAGAATTGCTAAAATTACCAAATACCTGAAGTCTCCTGTTGTAATCGCCTTCTAATGTTGCTGCGCAGAAGACAAAGTAATAATGTTATATGCTTTTACCATGATAACACTTTTACCCTTACACATGATAACATCTTTGAAAATCCTTATAACTGAGAAAAATAATTTTTTATTGTGGCCTCTGACAGAGTCATCTCGAGAAGTGGGACACTACAATTTTCTTCGGCCATACATTTTCAATAAATATTCATTCTATAGTGGATAAGATGGAAAGCAGCTACCAATATGTAGCGGATTCGAATCAAAGGATTCGGACTTCGACTCTGACCACCATGCTGCTGATGTTAGCCGTGCCTACCTCGTCATTATTGTAAACCAGCCTGTAGCAACTTAAAGATTTTACCTCCAGCGGAGTATATGAGGACGTTCAGCCGAGAACTCTTTCTCTCTTTTACCTTTTTCTTTACAGGTTGTCTGCACCCGGTTCCTTTGGTGATTGATGTTTTCTTCACCTGTATTTTAGAGTCCATGGGCTTATCCTAACATCTTGAAGCGTCATGACATACCGTTCTTAATATTATTGTTTGTATTAAATAAATTGTTTTATTCATCCAGCAGCGCCTTCTGATGTGTGCGACATACACCCCACACATGAGCCACAGTGGTGACCCGTTTGGAACAAACCTATCTAGCTGCTGAGATGTATATATATCACTGGTAAAAAGACTACTTCCTTTTGTGAGGGTAAGATCAATTCAATTGCATTACTTCTTGCTTGCATGTGACTCTTCTGAGGTTTAGTTGATTTCATACTGGTGCTTAATAGTGAGTTTTGTGGATACTCTTAAGGTGTTGATGAGAAGATCATGCTCACAGTATCGCACATTACGGTGAAATGTCTGAAAAAGAGGGTAAATCAGGAAACGCTGATGGCGATTCTGAGATTTTGAACCTACCTCAGGATGGTAATTTTTTTAGTTGCAGTAGAGTAGCAGTCAGGGTTCCTGCATTTTGGGCGAACAATGTGAAATTATATTTCCCTCAAATTGAGGCTAATTTTAGGATTGCTGGAATAGTGAGCGAACAAACTAAATTTGATACTTTAGTTGCAGCACTTGACCCATACCCTTACACCCATATAACCTTGACCCATATCAGCGACTTACTGTATACCCCACCTAAAGACAACCCGTATACCGCGCTCAAAAACAGACTTTTATCAGAATTTGATTTTTCGCAAAACAAGAAGATTAGAGCATTACTTGAAGACCTGGATTTGGGAGATAGAAAGCCATCCTTATTACTGCGTCAAATGCAGGAGTTAAGTGAAGGACTGGTGGACGATGCATTTTTGAAAAACCTATGGCTTAATCGACTTCCTGTTAATATTCGGACAATTTTGAGCATTAGCTCGGAATCTTTGTCTAAATTGGCCGAAATGGCAGATCGTATGTACGAATATAATTTTGGGGAAGTTGCAGACTTAAAAGCGAGTAAACCGGAATATTGTACTTCAGAGTTGAAGGAAATGAAACTACAAATTTCGGAGCTTTCAAAACAAGTCGAAACTTTAAATGCGCGCTTTGCATCTCTTAATGCTAAAAAAGGCATAATAGATCCCGTTCTGAGTTTCGAGAGCGGAATAACCGGCATTGTTTTTATCATTATAAATTTTGGGATAGAGCCCATAAATGCATAAAACCGTGTAGTTTTCAGAATAACGGCGTAAAACCTTCAGAAATATCGGTCGCTTCCGAAACCCTGGTTTATGGTCGCAGGTTATATGTACAAGATAGGATTACTAAAACACAATTTTTGGTTGATACAGGTAGCGATGTATCGTGCCATCCGAAATCTTATTTGAGCGAAGTGTTGAAATTGCAGGGTACCACACGTTTTGCAGCAAATGGCTCCCATATAAAAACATTTGGTTCGAAGCTAATGAGTCTCGATCTAGGATTGCAAAGAAAATTGCAGTGGCCAATTGTGATAGCGGACATCACGAAACCGATAATAGGTGCTGATTTTTTGCAGCAATTTGGATTGTTGGTTAAGCTTAAAAAGCGATGTCTTTTGGATCCTATTACTAATTTGAAATCTATGGGTCGAACTGGTTTTTCTGAGATTCCAAATGTGAAAACAATATCGGGTAACAGCGAGTACCATGAGTTATTAAATCTTTACAAGGGAATAACTAAATTAAATTCTACGTTTCCTAAAGCAATTAAACATAATACTTTGCATTTTATTCCCACGTGTGGTCCGCCAGTAACTGCACGCGCACGTAGATTATATCCTGCTCAATTGAAGGTAGCGAAACAGGAATTTGAGTATATGCTTGAAAAGGGAATTTGCCGTCCATCGCGTAGTAACTGGGCAAGCCCACTTCATATGGTCCCAAAAGGTTCCACAGACTGGCGGCCTACAGGGGATTATAGGGCGCTTAACAGAGTGACTAAACAGGACAAATATCCCGTACCATATTTGCAAGATTTGTCACATTATTTGAAAGGGAAAAATATTTTTTCAAAAATAGATCTCGTTCTTGCGTATCATCAAATCCCGGTAAATCCAGATGATATTGAGAAAACCGCAATTATTACATCATTTGGTTTGTTTGAATTTCCTTATTTGAACTTTGGTTTATGTTCGGCCGCCCAAATATTCCAAAGATTTATAAATGAAGTTTTATACGGATTTCATTTTTGTTTCGCGTACATAGATGATAATTTGGTGTTTAGTAAAGATAAAACGGAACATACACAACACCTGGAACAAATATTCAAATGTTTCGTAGAGTTCGGAATGACCATCGATGAATCGAAATGTGAATTTGGTAAACCGCAGGTTGACTTTCTGGGACACACTATAAATAGTGAAGGTATTCTTCCCATGTCTACTAAAGTTAAGGCAATTCAGGAATTTCGAAAACCTGAAACTATTAGTCAGTTGAGGAGTTTCTTGGGAATGATCAATTTTTATCACAGGTTCATTCCTAAAATTGCTGAAATACTTTCACCTTTGAATGCCTATCTTGTTGGTTCAAAAAAAAGGGATAAGACAAGGATTAAATGGAATTCCGAAACCGATGCAAGTTTTGACAAAATAAAAAAGTGTTTAGCTGACGCAACGTTGTCATGTCATCCTTCGACTGATGCGAAATTGGCTTTAGTTACAGATAGCAGTGACTTTGCTATGGGAAGTGTTTTAAATGAAATTACACAGAAAGGTCCTAAACCTTTAGGATTTTTTTCAAAAAAGTTAACCCCTACACTGTGGCGCATGTGGGGTGTTATGTCGCACACATCAGAAGGCGCTTCTGGATGAATAAAACAATTTATTTAATACAAACAATAATATTAAAAACGGTATGTCATGACGCGTCAAGGTGTTAGGGTAAGCCCATGGACTCTAAAATACAGGTGAAGAAAACATCAATCACCAAAGGAGCTGGGTGTAGACAACCTGTAAAGTAAAAGGTAAAAGAGAGAAAGAGTTCTCGCGGTTGAACGTCCTCATATACTCCGCTGGCGGTAAAATCTTTAAGTTGCCACAAGCTGGTTTACAATAATGACGAGGTAGGCACGACGAACATCAGCAGCGTGGTGGTCAGAGTCGAAGTCTGAATCCTTTGATTCGAATCCGCTACACAAGCCAAATATTCAGCTTACGATCGCGAGCTCTTGGCGGTGTATTCTGTGATTGAATATTTCCGTCACAGGTTGGGAGCTCGCCCGTTCGCTTTATATGTTGACCACAAACCATTAACTTACGCATTTAGGCAGAATATCGATAAATGTTCACCTAGACGTTTGCGACAACTGGATTTAATTTCGCAATTTACCACGGATATTAGATACGTGCCAGGAAAAGAAAATGTCGTGGCCGATAGCTTATCACGAGTTTGCGAAATTCAGTTTTCGTCACTTGCTGACCTAAAGTTATTGGAATGTAGCCAAAATTCAGATCCTGAATTAAAGGGTATCTTAGAAGGTAAAATTTTTTCTGGAGACCTAGTATAAGTGCAAATGCCCGATTCTGAGATATCACTATATTGTAATGTGAACTCAAAATCTAATCGATTCTATGTACCTGGGGAACTTCGCAGGAAAATTTTCGACAATTTACATAACATGTCGCATCCTGGTATACGTACCACAAAAGCCTTAATTGCAAGCAGATATTGTTGGCCTAACCAGAACAAGGACATAACTAATTGGTGTCGAGCTTGCATTCCGTGTCAGAAGAGTAAGGTACGTCAATACACAAAGGCTCCAGTATCTCAGTTTTTGCCACCTGATGCTAGATTTTCACATGTACACCTGGATGTGATAGGTCCTTTACCGATCTCTGGAGGATTTAGGTATTGCTTGACTATGGTTGATCGTTTTACACGTTGGCCCGAAGCAGTTCCTTTGTTGGATGCAAAAGCGGACACTGTAGCAATTGCTTTCATGTTCAATTGGATTTCTCGCTTTGGTTTACCTCAGAAAGTCACATGTGATTGGGGTGGGAAATTTGAATCTGGTCTTTTTCAGATGCTGACGAGAATGTTTGGTATACAGTGCGTTAGAACTGCTGCTTTTCACCCAAGTTCGAATGGAATGGTTGAACGGATGCACAGACCTCTAAAGCAGGCCTTGATGTGCAATAAGCAAACTTGGTTTGAAGCATTGCCTCTAGTACTTTTGGGTCTTCGTACAGTTTTACGAGAAGACATTAACGCAAAAGCAGCGGAACTCACCTATGGTACTAATTTGAGAGTACCAGGCCAATTCTTTGTCGACTGTAATATAGGCATCCCTTTACCAGATTACTTGTCTCGTCTGCAGGAGCTCATGCGAGCACTCAAACCTTCAGATCCAGTGCATCACGGACTGAAAGCAGTCTACATGCCGAAAGATCTGCAGACTTGTCCTCATGTGTTTGTGAGGAGGGGACCTATAAAAAGGGCTTTTGGCAACGCCATTTGAAGGTCCTTTTCCCGTCAAAAAGTGACAGGACAAGAATTTTGTAGTAGTGGTGAACGGTCAAGAGAAAGTCATCAGTGTGGACAGGTTGAAACCTGCTTTCCTACTGTCCGACACGACTAGTTCAAATCTTTCATATACGACTAAGTACGTTCGTAAAGTGCGTTTTCGTCTCCCACCTTAGGATGTGAGACTGGTGGGGGAATGTGTAGCGGATTCGAAACAAAGGATTCGGACTTCGACTCTGACCACCATGCTACTGATGTTCGTCGTGCCTACCTCGTCATTATTGTAAACGAGCTTGTGGCAACTTAGAGATTTTGCCGCCAGCGGAGTATATAAGGACGTTCAACTGCGAACTCTTTCTCTTTTTTGCCTTTTTATTTCCAGGTTGCCTTCACCTGGTTCCTTCGGTGATTGATGTTCTCTTCACCCATGTTTTGGAGTCCATGGGCTTACCCTGACATCCTGAAGCGTCATGACATACCGTTTTTAATATTGTTGTTTGTATTAAATAAATTGATTTATTCATCCAGCAGCGCCTTCTGATGTGTGCGACATATACCACATCCCACTTGCGCCACAGACTGACCCTTTACGCTCGCCTTTTGAACAAGTTGACTGAGATGCTCCTTTCGAAACCTGATCCTCAGTTCCTTTCTAACGGAGTCACAGTGTCTCACTCGAATATTCAGCTTACTTGAGTCGACAGTATCTAAGTCAGGGACACCTGTCTGTTTAAGGTCCTGCAAAAATAAAGAAGGTGTTAATGGTATAAGTTCCTCCATCTCATCAGAAAGGTAAGTGAGAGGTCTACTATTGATCGTTGTTTCTAGATCACAGCTGACAGTCAACAATTCCTCATAATTGAGGGAAGATCTTCCAAGGACTCGTAATAGGAGAGTTTTGACCGAGCCGATCAAGCGCTCCCACCATCTTCCCCACCATGCTGCGGTAGGGGGGATGAATTTCCACTTTATGGGTGAAAACGGTTCTTCGGAAGCAATCCTCTCCCGGTCTATTTCCTTTAAGGCGTTGTGAGTTCCAGTGAAGTTCGTCCCGTTATCGGAGTATATGGTAGTGGAACGGCCTCTTCTTGTAATAAATCGTCTTAGCGATTGAATGAAAGTTTCTGTACTCAATGATGTCACCACTTCCAGATGTATTGCACGATAAACAGCGCAAGTGAACAGAACAATCCAAGCTTTGGCTTTGGGCTTGATGAAGAGCGGTCCACATAAGTCAATGCCTGTGATCTCAAAGACTGCCGATTCTCTGATTCGATCTAAAGGCAGATGAATGGGTGGAGCCGTCAGGGATTTAGCCGCGAATCTTTTGTAAACCATGCAATTCTTCACAACACTGCGTATGCGTCGTTTCGCCGCAATGATCCAATATCTTTCTCTCAATTTTGAAGCAATTATTTGGACCCCGGAGTGGCAATTCGTCAAATGACATTGACGAATTAAACACGTTGTTAGGTGATGTTTAGTTGGAAGCCAAATGGGAAAACGGAAATCCAGAGTGTCATCTCTTTCGATGATCTTAGTTTTGACTCTGATAATTCCTTCATCATCTTTGATTACGAGTAGTTTTTTAATGGAATCATTTTTCTCTGAAAAACTTTTTCTTTGTACCATTCTCCACAATACATTTTCAGCTCCCTTCTTCTCTAAATTATCCAGGACTTCAGAAGAGGGTTTTAATTTTTTACGAGTGTTGTCAACAAATCGAAGAACCCAACACAAAACTCTAATTATCTTGGAAATGTTAGAAAACTTTTCAAACCACTCGCGAACTTCAGTTTTGACGGTTAAGTCTAGTACTTTCTCTTTTTTAAGTTCGGAGTTGATACTCGCTTCATCTGCAATAAATTCGCAATTAGGCCACGACTCTGGGGGGGGGGGCTTTCAGAAAAGCTGGACCCTCTCACCATCTACTGTGTAGCAACTGTTGTGAAGTGCATCCTCGTGATGCTAAATCCGCTGGGTTCAACTCTCCAGGGATATATGACCATTGCGAAGATTCTGTAATAGAAAGGATTTCTTTAACCCTATTACCTACGAAAGTTCCCCATTTGTCATTTCGTTGAATCCAGGAAATTGCGGTCGTGGAATCTGACCAGAAGGTTAATGCTTTCAAGGGAATATCTAATGCCTCTACTATGTATTTCGCAAAGCGAGCTCCCAACAAGCAAGCAAGTAATTCCAATCTCGGAATAGTAAACCTTTTCAAAGGGGACACACGAGATTTGGCTCCTACAAATCTCAAGATAATTTCACCCTGCTTGTCACTGCGTAGAAAAATTACTGCAGCATAAGCGTCCAAACTGGCATCACAAAAAACATGTAATGTACAATGATCAGGAGAGCCGTACCCCAAACGCCGGGGGATCTTGATTTTGGAAAGCTCTTTCAGTTCACCCAACCACTGCATATAATTTGACTGAATATCTGTGGGCAAAGGAGTGTCCCAATCTGATTTGGTAGCCCAAGCTTGTTGTACTAATAGCTTTGCAGGCAGTAGAGCTGGTGCTAAAAATCCCAGAGGGTCGAAAATTCCCTGCGTCAGAGAGAGAATTTTTCTCTTTGTCGGGCTTTCTAACTTTGCCTCGAGTTTAGGTGTAATAACAAGTGTATCATCAGTTCGATCCCATTTAAGGCCAAGAACAGGAATAACGGGATTTACATCCTGTTCAATATTTACATTGCAAGTGACATCTTGGTTTGTAGCTTCAAAAGGGCCCCAACACCACATTCTCAAATTCATATTACCTTCTGCTAAAACATTGGTTGATTGCACTATGAACTCATTTAGTTCATTGTTGTCGGAGACCGAAGTCACACAGTTGTCAACGTAGAGCGCCTTTTGAAGTTTATTTGCCATCTCTTTCAATTCTTTCGGTACATGCGAAAGATGATAGCCCAGTTCAGCTCCTAATAAATAGGGGCTGCACGTGACACCGAAGACAACTCGATTATGCCGAAACTCTTGAATTTTTTCATTTTCCCACCATAAAAATCTCAAGAAATCTCTGTCCGGTTCCCTTAGTTCAATCTGCAGGAAGGCTCGCTTAATGTCTGACGTTACCCCGATAGTATTTTCTCTAAACCGTAATAAAACTAAGGGTATTTGTTCAATAAGGTTTGGACCACTGAATAAACAATTATTCAGGGAGGGGGCTCGACCTGTTTTGCTTGATGCGTCAAACACAGGTCTAATTTGAGTGGTAAGACTCTCAGGTTTGAAAACTGAATGATGAGGCAAGTAATGACTCCTTTTATATAAGTCATTTTCGGGCACCTTTTCGATTATCCCTTCATCTAACCAATCTCTAAATATCTGGTCATAAGCATGATATTTTCTTAAATTTCTCAATTTCCTTGTGACGAAAAACAATCGAGTTTCGGCAACATGGCGATTTGTAGGAATTTCCGGAGGCTGTTTTTGGGTCCGAGGTAAACCTACTGAGTATCGTCCTTCCTCGTTTCTGGAAAGATAACTCAGGAATTGCTCACGAGCAAGTTCATCCTCAATTTCCTTTGTTAAACTTCGACATCGTCAGTGATACCAATTGTTTCTAAATTCCATAAATCACTAACTTTTAGGTTTTGGACAAAAAAAACTGCTCGTCAACATTGTTGAAAGTTCTCTGTTTTCATTATTTGAAGATGCATGCTCGCCGCAGATAGTCCAACCTAATTTCGTGTTGACAGCGGTCAAACTCCCTTTAAGTTGTTTCACTCCACCTGTGGTTACCTTGCTATAGACATCACTACCCAGAAGCATTTCAATTTTGGGGCAGCCATCACCTAAATCTGATATCCAAATTTTATGCCTTTTTAATTCTTTTAATATCTGCTCTTTGGGCAAACGAGGCATATTGCCACATATGACCTCTTGTTCTAAGATATCAAATTCAAACAAGGTACCTTTTCCTAATGGGGACAATTTTACACTATATTTTTTGTGGCATCTAGCATCGGTAGTAGCGCCCCCAAACAAGGTGTGCGCAATATTTTCTGAGGAAGTACTCTTCAAATTTAAAGCCTCGGCGGTGGATTTTAAAATATAAGATCGTTGTGATCCACTATCTAGTAAGCAGCGAACTTTCCTCTTGCTTATGCCGTTACTGATTTCCACAATCAGGGTCATCAATACTACCTCACTCATGCAAGAAGGTTTAAATAGATTGCTTTGCACAGATACAAGTTCTTGTCCCTGCGATTCTGGTTCCTTTTCTGCCGGTAAATCAGGGCATAATATAACAGGGTGGGATTTACCACATAATATACTAATGGAGGCTTTGCACCCCTTGGCAAAATGCCCCGGGGATAAACATTTGAGGCAACACTTCCCCTCCTTTAGTTTATTGACCCTTTCTTGTAGCGATAAGGATCGAGCGATCAAGCATTCTTTGCTTTCGTGAGCTTTACCACAAAAGGCGCATTTATGACCTTTGGCTGTAAACAGACCGGCTGCGGTGGGGACAGACCCCTTTCCTGCTTTTGGTTTCGCTCCCCCTCCCCGCTCTTTTCTAGGGACAAAAGGAGTTCCAAAAGTGGTTCGCACTAACTTGACCCTCTCTTCATTTTCGACCTCTTTTCGTAAAAATTCTAACAAGTTGGAGAGGCGCGACTGAGTTTCCTTCTCCTTGTCGTCTTTATTGAATTGAGGGCTTCGTTGCCAAGCATGCAAAATATCTGTCGATAGACAAGATTCAACCATAGGATACAGCCAGGCTGCATTTTTCTCTTGGTTCATGGCCATCGATTCTAGAGATCTAAGATGGGATTCAATTTTATCGAAGAGTTTCGATAATGGTAACCTATCCTTTCCATGAGACTGCACATTAGACATTATTAATTTTAACAATTCCCTAACATAAATTTCGGTCAACAGTTCCTTTTTTCCAAATCTATCTTTCAAGGTCGAGACAGCCTTTTGATAGTTATCTGAGGTTAAAGGATAGCTTTCCATCAATTCCCTAGCCCTGGTACCTGGCAGCATTGACTGCAAAAGGTAATGGAATTTGTCACATTCTTCTAGGCTCTCATCTTCGTGAATTTTTCGAAATTGTGCCCAAAAAGACAACCAATTAATCAATTCCCCATCAAAGCCTTTTATCTCAATCTTGGGGAGTTTATAACGTTTCTCTTTTACAGAAACGCTGCTTACGCTGTCGTCAGCAGAAATGCTGCCAGTCCTACCAGTGTTCTTTTCCAGTTTTTCATCCATAATCCCTGTTAAAACATGAAATTCGTCACGGTATTTATCGCAGCCTTCCATTTCTGCGCTTAACGCGGCGGCACTGTCGGCCAATAAAGCGATTATCTTATCGTCATAATCTTTTAAATTGCTCAAGTATTTTTGCAATCTAATCAATTTAACTCTTAAAATGCCTTTATCCGACGCATCTTTCTTTAATTCTTCTTTAAGAAGATTAGCAGTTTTAGTGAAGTTTATACGGGCTGCACTACGCCTTTTTTTTCAAAGAATCCATATTCAATTTTAAAATTCCTAAACTACTCTCAATAAAATACCCCGAAATAATTCAGTGTATCTATACATATATCATTTCACACTAAATATATATTTATAAAAATACAATTTCAAAATAATGCTCAATACTTTGATTCAAATTCATATCTTCAAAATGATTCAATATAGTAATGCCTTTCCTTGAAATAATTATATACAATATTTATATACAACTCACAATTAATATATATTCATAAAAGCACAATCTATATACAATGTGTTATACTATCTTCGTATTCATAATTATTCAATATAAAGGCATTTTCTTAATATAATCCTATAACTGCAGTATTATATCACTTGTAAAATACTCAGATAGACTAAAAAACTATATCCTGGCTGGCTCGCCACTTTGTGGAAAAGTCTCTATTTCGCACAAGATTATCAGGAGAATTCTTAACTTATTTTGACTTAAAAAATGTAATAATTGATAAAGTACTTATCTAATTTCCAAATGATGACATCTAGTATTTTCAACATCTTTATTTCCTTGTCGACCTGGAGATCATGTTGTATACATACTAGCAGCAGATAATGGTACATCAAACATTCCTAAATATTCATGTTACTATATTGTGCCTCTCTTCGGCATTCAACCGAGTGCACTTGAGTTCTCTAGCTCCACAAGCATGTGTCCTAAAAAATGTGTGACACCTCACAGTGGGAGCGTCGCTGATAGAACTGACTTTCTCGCCAACAGCAAGAAGTCAACTTGCAAGAAAAGGTTAAAGGTCGAAGGAGGGTCCTCCCCCAGGGCCGTACCGAGGGGGTGGCGAGATTGGCCCCCGCCAATGGCGCAGGCAGAACGGGGGCGCAAAAATGACAATTTAAAAAACTTAGTTTAAGAGTTAGATTCGTACGATCTGCTGTGCAAAAAAATGAGAATAAGTCTTCAGTGGCTCACTAAACATTACGGGAGTGACTGTTTTGTCCAGTGGTCACGTTGCCAGCTTGTCTGGTTGTAATCCCCTTACAGAGAAAGAGAGAGAGAGAGAGAAAGTGTCTGCACCCTTTCATGGAACTTTTAGTTTCTTGCTGCCGCAGGAAAAAAGGGTCCCTCCAGCAAGGCGAAAAGGGCCTTGCTTTGACCATGGATGTGGTTCTTGCTTAGAGATGGCAAAACAACATGCTTTTTCTTCTTTTTTGCATCTCATTTTACAGTCGTAAAATAGATGGACAAGGGAACTCGTCTGCCTTAAGATTCTTCTTCGAACCCCTAAGACGCTGATAAGAGGGGAGGGAGGGCAAAACATTCACGTAATTTCACTATTAAAAGCTCAAAGGAAGAAGGGAATCGCGCTTTTTCTTAGAGTTTTGTGTTTCAGGTTGGGGAGGTCTTATTTTATCCTGTTTACTATATTGTGGAAATGATAAAGCTGCCTCGTCCTTGTTGGACGAGTGGTCCTTTGGTGTTTCTTTAGTGGCAAATAATACGAAAAAAATGTTGCATTTCTGTTTTTGTTTCATCAGAGTGGGCGCATAAAGAAATACTTGGACATTTTCGTTCTTTTCTAAGGAGATAAATTAGTTTTAAAGAGGTGAGCTCAAATTATTTCTGTATTTTTAAATTGCTTTTGTTGTATTAAATACTAGCCGCCTTCTACTGCCAGCTGATTCGCCCATTTTATTAATTACATATTATTTATGCCAACCAATTTTAAAAACATCAACTGATTTAATTTTTCGCAAACTAATTTTAACCAAATTTTAAGGCAATTTGTTTTGCATTTAATAAAATTAATGATTTTGATTGTTACTTTCAACTGTTAAAAAAGTCTTCGGCAGAATGGCTCTTTAATATCACTAAACGAAATGAAAATTAATTTTTATTTCGATCATGCATAATTCAGATTTTAATTAATTTATTACACTTTATTTATCTAACTATAACTTGAATGTTTTGCCTAATTATTACAAATAAATAGATGGTATGGTTTCCATTGAAGATTTTCTGCCCTAAGTGAAAAAATGAATTTTAGATCATAGCTAAAAAGGAAATCTATCAAAATAATATAGTAAATCTATTAAAAAATAAATTTATTTCAAAGAGCAAAGAATTAACAAAAAATTAGACTAAAAAAACTAGAAAAGCAATGAAAATGGCAGCATTTCACTACAACAAAAGGTTTTATACTGTAATAATCAAATTAAATTTTTATATCACGTTTTTTAACATAAGAGAAACATTAAATTAAACATTAAGAGAAATATTAAATTAAACATTAAGAGGAATATTAAATTAAAGATTTGATGAATCAGTGAAATTGGTTTGACTTTCAATCCGCCATTCTTGTAAATTATACATAAAAATATTTTTTTTAAAAATGTCAAATTTAAGAAAAAATTACACGACAACAAGACTGTTATCATTTGAGATATAATTTTTTTTGAGATATAAGACAGTGTAGAAATTATTTTTAAATGATAATATTTCCGGTTATTATCGCTGAACTTCCCCCTCCCCCAAAAAAATATTTCTTAAGTTTTAATTAATTAAAGTTTTAAAAAACTCACTGAGGTGTACTTTGCCACCCTTCATAGTAGGTTTGTTTCCAAATTTGACAACTCTAGGCTCAACGGTCTGTCTTGTAGAACACCAACAGACAGTTACCTATGCATACATGCGCTATTTAGTAAAATATATGCGCTTTTAGTATGCATACAAAAGCATGATTACAAGCAAAGTATAAAATTAACTTTATAGTATTTTGTGTTAGAGTTTATTTTATAAAAAATCTAATGCAACTATTCTACACCAAATTCATGATCTTCTCGATTTTACTTGTCTTGATAATTGTAACTGATTTAACCATAAAATTTTACTTTCCAATAATGTATACAAGGATGAATGTTATATGTCTTTTTAAAAAAATCGACATTTTTGCTTGATATTGATGAAATTTGGCGCATATGCTCTTCAAAACAAGAGTAGAATCAATATCAACTTTTCACAGTTCAAAAGATAATTAAAATTTCAGTTAATAAAAAAGTAGGTAAGATTTTGCTGTCTTTTCGCCGTATTTTTCAAATATTATCTAAAAAAATAATTTTTTACGTCATTTTAAAATTCAAAAAAATATCTTTTTAATGACACCAATTTAATAACTGTACAATTTTTTTTCTTTAATTTAAAGAAATTAAAAAAATGTACGATTTGCTACAATACTTTTCAATTTTAAAATGACAAACTAATTTCCTTATTTAATCACATTATCACTAATTTCCTTTTTTTTATATAATCGCATATTTAATCACATGATCCCAACATTGCGAAGTTCGCGGATGAGAAGCTGCCGGATAAGTAAGCAGGTTCTCGCTCCCTTGGTGGATACAGTAATGGTGGTACTGCTCTTAGGGCCCATCTCCGATGACGGGTCGTATCCCGGTAAAATGGAGGATCGTCACATGTGCCGCTCGCAATGGGGGCTATTATGTGGGGACCACAGTGCTCATGAAGTCGTGGCGGTCAGTCATGACGAAAATTAACAATTACTCAATTACTAGATATTAATGTACTTTCTCCTTTTTATAACTCCGTAAATAGGCTTTCGAACTCGTACAATTTTCTTTTTTCAAACGAACCTGATGAAACGAAATTCTAGAATATTCTTATATTTTGTGTTTTCCGCTATTACCAAAATCACTTTAGAGTACCCCTAACTAACACCTAAGGGTGAGCGTACCACAGGTTGGGAATCTCTGATCTAGAAAAAGTGATTTGATATTAATAAAATTTGAATTCATCTCATATATACTCAACTCTTAATTTCAGCTCTTATTTCTTTTATTTCTAACTAGCCGCCTTTAGGCGACCAGCTGGTTCGCCTGTTTAAATTGCTTTTTATTTTTGAATTTTATATTAATTATTGCGTTACCCGTCGCAGATTCAGCCACGATAACTCAGCAAAGATGAACAAAACAAAAAAAACTGAATATTTTATTGTATTTGACAGATAGTAAAATATTTAAAGACGTGAATTTTAAAATACCAGCGGTATAATTCTATATGATGCATCGCAGTTAACGAAACTCACAAACTGAGTTTCAAATAGCTTTCACTCAATTCATCTACCACTCCTCGGTAGAATGATTAACGCTGAATATGGTAGTGAAAGCCAAACATGCTGGAGGCCCGTGTGAACCAGTGGGTACAGAAAGTGAGGCGGCAAAAAATTCATAGAAATCTAAAAGTCCCGGGAGTATAGGAGGTAGACAATAAAATTTAAAAATTAGTTTTCCCGAACACTATTGCCTTTTTGTAATTCCTAGTTTTAGGCTGTAATTTCTAGTTTCTAGTATCAAATTTGATGAGTTATCACTTGAGGAAATTCAAGTTTGGCGGCAGTACTGTACTCATAAGACTAACCAAAGTTTTAACAAAAAATTACCTATAATTCATGCCTCATAATTTTAAAATGGCAGGAAAGCATGAGATTAAATGCTTGAAGAAAGGACGAAACTCATTTCAGTGTACCTCACACACAATAAAAACAAACAAACCTGAAATCAAATATCTGTTGCCACGCTTTATAAAAATATTACTTTGAAGCAGGTGTCTATAAAATATTTCAGAAATGCAATGAATACTAAAGCGAAAATTCTGCTTTGGAGTTAATTTCCCAAGAAAACAATTTATACTATCACAACCGTAACAATTGCAAAAGCGCTTCAATAAAAGATTTGCTGAAATAATGAGATGGTTTGAATTTTATTTACAACAATAATAACATTGTTGCAATTCATGTTTTAAAACATTTTGAAACATTAATTAAAATTGAACAATACATCGCATGGAAATAAGATCGGCATCATTGAAAAGCCAATTTTTTTTATCTTTAAGATGATGTAAAAATGGGTTTTTTTGCGATAATAGGATCCGAAGTTATTCCGGAAAAAAGTGAAAATTTAAAGCAATTTTTAAATAATTTAAATTCTAATTAAAATTTCGAAAAATCCTTTCTTAGTGAGAACCTACTCCCCAAAAAGCAATCTCCTGCAAAATTTCAAGTTTTTAGTCCCAGTGGTTTGGGAGATTTCGTGATGAGTGAGTGAGTCATGGTATTTGCCTTTTATATATAAAGATTAGTAATTTATGTACTATACACTGTAAATAGTGCGAAACAAATAAGTTCTCTTCTTTATTATGCATCACACAAAAGCCAATGTTTAATAGCTACAATAAACAATAAAATTATAGATTTTGTTCTATTTTCTGTCTTTTAGAAAATATGTGCATTTTGTAATTTATTTGATGATACTTTTATTTTGTTGTGTACAGTATTTTCCATGAATATAGTTCATTAAAGTATTCTTTAAGAATACGTAATTTTTATTAAACCTATTTAATAAATCATAAAATATGCTAAATTTGTGTATAAAAATAATTGCAGGAATGTAGTTTTTTCCGGGTAGAGGTTTTATAGAAGGGATGAAAAATTAATGAAAATGTGTCAGGTAAGGGGGGGGGGCGCAGCTTTGCCAGTTCCGCCAAGGGCGCAGGATCACCTCGGTACGGCCCTGCCTCCCCCATCCGGCCAGGCCCTCACAGGGTTCAACGAAGTGACCTCCCTTACTTTTGTGGGGAAGTTCGTAACACCTAGATTTCATCGCATCATTTCTCTTCTAGTCCTAAAAGGGTTTATGTGGGGTCTTTTCCTGTGGGAACTTCAGGGCGAGAAAAGACCTCACAACGCTCATCGTCAGTGACAATAGATGTTCCTGTCTCGTTCCATCCCAATAAGTTGAAGATGCCCCGCAGCAGAGTGATGTTTTTTTCACTACAGCGCACTACACTCGAAACAGTCCGGCAGGCTCAAAGTTCCGTGTTATGTCGACGGAAATGCACTTCAACTGGCATTATACTCAGATGGAAGCGGGAATACCAAAAATGTAGTTTAGCCTCAAGTTCTTGCCAATTAAAACAATTAATTACTAAATATTTGTGCGTTTTTCAGAAACGTTATGTTAGGATAGCAAAATGATCGTTTGATTTTAAACGGTTCTTACTTAAAACCCCTCAGGGGCACATCTTCTTCAGATGTGACGGGCTTCACGACCCCGAGGTACCCTAGTGTCTGGCCTTCTTTCAAATTTAACCTCCCCTCCACCTCCTGCTTTTGACTTTTGTTTTTCCTTCCCTCGAGGGTAGGCGAGGGAGCTCTCCATGAGAAGCTGTCGCCGCTCTGTTTGCTTCCTGCTTCTTATGGACAGCAAATTACCCCCACGTGTTGGCCGTGCGTGGCGACCCATTAGACGGGAGGTACATTTCGGTCCCCGGTGTATCAATCGGCCGGTATCCCAGCCATTTGGTTGGTCTGCTCAAGGGGATCAAGCGAAGGGGTCACTCCTTGGGCTTGGCGTTAAGGGTGGTCACTGTCCCCGGGGGTGACTCCCAGCGTATAGGTTCCGGCTAGCACCAAGGTAAGCGCCGAGGCTGGGTATATCCAGAGCCGGTGGCTGCCTTCCCTTGTTGGGCTCCATGGTGGGCGGTGCCATCGGGCCTGAATCCCGACAAATGTCATATGGGAAAAAGAAAATCTGGTCCCTTCAGTGGGCAACAAATTGTATCAAAATCTTTATCAGCATCAAATTTTCCGACCTTTTTTCTAATCAAACGAATTTCTAGCAATAATGACACATTTCATTCCGTGTCACCTTTCTTAGTCGAAAAAGCAATTCTGAGTAATATCGGTGAGGTAAAATGCACTAAAAAGCTTTGGTCCGGCGACTTGTTGGTCGAAGTTCACTCTCGAAAACAATCGGAACAAATAGTGAAACTGAAAACTTTTTCCAATATTCAAATAACCGTCTCCCCACATGCATCTTTGAATTCCTCCAAGGGCGTTATAACCTGCGGAGAATTGTTGCATGTTACAACAGAAGAAATCCTTAAAGAGCTGCAAGGTCAGGGGGTGAGCCATGTACGGCGTATATCAATACGGAGGGATGGCCAGCTCCTAAATACAAAGCACCTAATACTAACTTTTGACTCCGACAAATTACCAGAACATATTAAAGCAGGATATATGCGCCTCTCTGTTAGGGCATATATACCCAACCCACTCCGCTGTTTCAAGTGCCAACGTTTCGGACATTCGAAAACTTCTTGCCGCGGGACACTCACCTGCGCCCGTTGTGCAGAAGTCGGACATGAAAGTACCGATTGCACCCGTGCAGAGAAGTGTGTTAACTGTAAGGGGGAGCACACTTCTTTTTCTCGAAACTGTATTGAATGGAAACAAGAGAAAGAAATAATTTCTACTAAAATAAAAAAGCAGATTTCATATCAGGAAGCCAGAAAACTCATAAAATCTCAGACACCAACGCCCGGAAATAGTTACGTTTCTGCACTGAAAAAATCAACTGGTCCATCTACCCAAAACAATCCAGATATCTCTGCTGATTCTAGTTCTAAACAGTCCGCCTCTACTCCAAGAGCATCTTCTGGAATAACCAACCTGTCGCTTCCTTCCTCTCCATCTGTTGCTGCTTTAAGTGAAATAGCTTCTGCTTCACCCGACTTGACAGATTTTAAACTTGTTACGAATAAAAAGAAACTGAAAAAAGACTCGCCTATTAAAACAAATAACTCCATCACCAAAGCAGAAAAGATTTCAAAATTTTACACAACCTCTTCGCGTGAAGTTACTAACCCTGTTGCATCAAAGGATAACATCTCTAGTCATCAATCTGCATTGAAACCTTTCGACCCCACCAAACCTACTTCTGTTGACATTGAGCTTTTACCAATGGCTGTTCTCCCTCCATTGGAAAAAAAAAATCTTACAATCTCGGGAATCTGATGCTGATGCCGAGATGAGTTCCTCCTTTTCGTCGGAAGAAGATACATTGGAATATAACATGTCTGAGGACTTGGAGGTCTCGCCTGTAGTCATTAGTCCTCCACCCTCTTCTAAATCTGAAAAGACAAAAAATAAAAATAAATATATACCTACGAATTACAAAAACAGATAGCACTATTGCTTCGCTGTTTCTGAACATGGCTTGTTTTTGTTTTGTTTTGGTAAACAATTAATGGCATACGCTGTATAGATGCGCTTGTTTAATTCTACAATATTTTTAACATTTTATCTATAATTTTTCGTCCTTGTTGTTTTACTTGTTCTTTGCCCACCTTGTGACGTTTTAGACATATTTAACATCTAACATTTTAAACCTTGCATTGTAGCTCCTCTTTCGACGATCATCCATCCATTTTTGGCAACATGCTTTTATCCTTCCATATGTTATTATGAATAACTACAAAGTGATTTTAGAATTTTATCTACCTCTTTTAATATAACACCATATATTTTATAACCGTGATCTTGTTTATCTACCATACGTTTGGCGCAGTTTAGCCAAAAATAGCTCTTGCGCCATTAAGCCCCAAACAACCAACCAACCTTACTTAAAAATCATTAAATCTCCAGTAAGAAACGAAGTCTAGTCTTTAATTTTGCTATTGGGAAAAGTGATCGCAAATCCTTAAAAGTTGTGTGACAGCGCTTGACTCACAATGGCGGTATAGCATGCACCGTATAGTAAAACTTATAATTTAATTCAGTTTGAATAGAAGAAAGCTAAAGCATTTGTTTTTAAACTCAGAAAAGGAGCTCTTATATTCTTTTATGCAATAGTATTTTAAGTATGTACGCCTAACACTAGATGGGTAAATGTATTGTAACTTCATTTTTCTCCCCACTGGTTGGGTTGAGGTTTGTGCTCCCAACTTTCATTGTATTTTAAACACTGCCGCTGTTCGGGCAATGTTTGCAAATTTTGGTTTTTGAATGACTCCTGCTGCGGTTCTATCCCCACTCGTCCCTCTTCGACTTTACACCCGATCTGGGTAAGTCGGGACAGAACGGGCTTAAAAAAAGACTCAAAAAGATACTTTTAATTGAAAGTGCATGGTTCGACTGCTAACGCTAGAGAAGAAAACAATACAGTTCTAGTAGAGCTGTTGCTAGAAACCAAATTATATATACAAACTCAAACAATTATTTTCCTTTAACATTCAAGATTTTGAATAAATATCTAGTACCATACAAGATTTTTGCTAGAATCGGGATTCGAGCCAGACTACCTTAGGCCAAGAAGCCAAGGCCATCAGACCAAGAAGCGAAGGCCATCAGGCCAAGAAGTCAAGGTCAGCAGGCCACCGCAGTCTGGATGCTTAATTTTGGATGCCCTACAAATCTGCAGTGACCTTCTCTATCTGGCTGCTCTTCGAAATTTTCACCTGCGTTCTATAATTTCTGGTGTTTGACAAAAATGACAAAAGGTTTTGACGAATTCGTCTTGATACTTCACCCGATACCAATAGTTACCTCCGATAGCATATCAGTTTTGAAAATAAAAAAAAACTTTTGCATGTAAGTTAAAATAGATATTAAGGTATCCGAACACGTTGAAAAGTCGATTTTCGACCAAAATTCCATTTTTTTAATTTTTGAAGTTTTCTATAGTTCATTCATTTACCTTTCTAAAACATATTTGCTTTTGTCGGTACATTAATTAGAAGATGAGATATTAATTGTTTTATAACAAACCGAAAACTGGAAGTGAGCGTTTAATTAACCAAAAGTTGTCATTTAATGGAACAGAAACCTGTCAAAAATTCTTTTAAACTACATTTTTTCAAGTTAATATGATGTTAGTATATTTTTAGGAATTTTTTTTAAGTTTGAATATTTAATTTGAGCGAGTGCAAAAACTAAAATGTGATTTTTCTCAAAATTAGATTTTATGCATATTTTTCAAACTTCAAACATGATAACTCAAGATTGTTCTGAAATTTTGTGAACACTTTCTTCAAATGTTTCTCTTGTGAATGTACTAGAATAATGTATATTGTAACAATATTTTTTTAATTATGGTCTTTTATTTAAAAAATGACATAGAAAATTTGCTGAGAATCTTATAATGATTGTACGATTATCTCTAAAATTTTTATTTATCCAAAGAATGTTAAGATTCTAGTACAAGCACTAGTCCATAATATGTAATTTATTTTAGTGTTAGTTTTATTTGAATTATTACAAAAGTTTGACCTGTAGCACGTTTGAAGTTTTTGGGAATTTCCTCTAAAAAGCAGCAGAAATTTAAGATTTTTGTAAATTTGTAATAATTTATACTCAAAAATCATACTCTAATATTAAGCTTTATTAAATTCGAATCTAAAAACCATATTTGGGTGTTTCTATTTCACAATTTAAAAAAAAAGTGCTCCGAACGTGTTCGGATACCAAATTTAATATCAGTTTGATTTTTAATGCCTTTCTTTTTAAAAGAACTCAAATTCTTCGTTCGAGCGGTAAAACTTTTAGTTCACAGAAAAAATTTTACGAGTTTTATCTCCCACTAGTGTCATATTTTTAATCTTTAACTCTTGAAGCTTATACAATATTTTTGAATAAAATTTATATTATTTAATTAACCCATTAACACCCAGCGTCCTCATTTGATGACAGTGAATAAAACATTGTGTAGAATCTTCTTGATTTCTTGAAAAGGTTTATTATTTTTAACAATGGCACATGACATCACGATGAGCTTTTGCTACAAATTTTCATGCAGCTGCTACTGTTTATAATTTCGTGATTTGCACCGCCGTTTTGCGATTTTTCGCGCCTGGCAGATGCATTTGCTTTCCGCGCAGATGCATCGACTGAAAACAACGTGAGACAAACAACATCTGATACAGTCGACGCTCGTTATAACGACCCTCTGCGTCCCACAGCAAAAGGTCTTTATAACGAGTGGTCGCTATAGTGGATATAATTAAAAGTTGTACACATGCACGCTCAGCAGTTCCATATAAATAGGCGATTTTTAAAGAGATTCCAACTAAATACTCACCTTATTTTTTATCGTTGGTATTAAAAATAAAATTTTATCAATTAAAAATATATTTCTAAAACAGATTTTAAAGTAGAAAATAAAGGGTGTTATATACTTACAAAACATTTATTTTCTAAAGAAAAGAACAGAAATGGTTGTTTGTATTTTCTGCATATGTGCTTTTTGCAAAACATAATTTTCCATTTCAGTTAAAGATGATAAATAATGTTCTGCCTTTCAAAAAAACATTTTAAAGTCTCAATAGCACTTGAAACATTTTTTTATTCTAGGCTATTCTAATTTCCGCGCTGTGGTGAGTGGTAATTCTCTCTCCCCCCCCCCGGCAAAATTGAACTGTAACGCCGAAGACACTACATCTACGAAGCTTGGCAATACAATAATCAAGGTCATTTACTTTTAGAAACATGTTCTTTTTGGAAAAATACCGGGAAGAGTGTCCGCTGAATTCGGACTTAGTATTGGGATTAGACGAAACTGTACGGTCGTTATACCGGAAGTAAAATAACATAGTGCATAGGGAAACACAGTTGGGGATTTTATCTCTGATCGTTATAATGGAATGGTCTTTATAATGTGTAGTCGTTATAACGAGCGTCGACTGTATAATACTTTATTTCAGAGTACTTTGTTTATATATGATGATAAATTATTTCTTAATTTTGAAACTCTCCTTTTCAAAAAATAATATCATATAATGCTTTCCTCAATTTTGGACACTGGCGTCGCAGCTAACTTTTATTCAAATTTTCACTCATTCATTTTTATGCACTTTCTGCATAAGGATTGAATTAAAAACGCGTTCACACTCTTTCAAAGCAAGTATTTCAATTATATATATATATTTTTTTTTTGGGAATATAGTCTCGTAAGTTTCTTAAGGTTGATGAAGCTCTAGAATATTTGTGTACAGAATAAATTGAATCAGATATTATTGCAATTCCACCGGGATTTGACGAGTTCAGAGATGAAAAAACAACTTATACCTGCAGTATCTGATGTAGCAGGCACAGAACAGAACGCCGTCCCTTACCCCCATACCCGTGACCAGACCGGTCGCTGAGCGGTTTGATGGGCAAGACACGGGAATTTAATTTAATTTAAGAGAATTAAAACAAAATAAACAAAAAGAAAGAAATATTTACACTATGTACAGCACAGGCATTTTCACTGTTACACTATTAGTTCGTAGTTTCTTTTCTTTAGATGTTGTTATTCCTTTCTTTTCTAAAGGGGGGAGGGGAATGTACGGTAATTGAGTCTTTTAGTTCAGCTCACTGGAAAGTTGAAGGCTAGGGAGGCCGGAAAAGATCTCTGTTTTCTCTCATGAATTTGATAATCCCACGAATTTTATGCCTGGAGACGAGGTTATTGGCGACTCTTTTCAGCCATTCTTGTTCGAAGTTTGGTGCTGGCTTCCTCATATGCCAAGACACTGTGTAAATACACTCCGTGGCGTAGTGAAGTGCCGTGCCAATTCCACCACAGCTGCAAAAATCGCTGTCAGACAGGTGAAACCTTTTGAGGTAGGCAGGGAAAGGGCCATGTTGAGAGAAGAAAATAACATCCTCTCTAATCCAGTTAGTGAATGTAGCAGGTACAGCTGAAATCGAAATTGAAGATAAATTTATGAATATTATCGATTTGGATGAAGATTATGCGGACATCCTCCATCAAAAATGAAATGTAAATGAAAAAAGACAAGCGTAAACTGGCCAAAAGTTTATCCCGAATATTGAAATTTCGATAAAGAAATAAGAATAAATAAAATTTTGCAAGTCTTATAAATGAAATGCACCATTAAGTGCAAAAGAAATTTTTTTTCACTCGGGAAGTATATGACCTTATTCTGAATGATAAGCTTAGATACGCCGCTGAAGCAAAAGATACTCTAGATTACTCTTTATCTAAGAATGATAATGATATTTGTGCATTTAAATGTGTTTCACGA
This sequence comes from Araneus ventricosus, assembly GCA_013235015.1. Classification (NCBI taxonomy): domain Eukaryota; kingdom Metazoa; phylum Arthropoda; class Arachnida; order Araneae; family Araneidae; genus Araneus; species Araneus ventricosus. The sequence goes on along the minus strand of BGPR01002874.1, from coordinate 3,433 downwards.
CTGTTATGTATTTTTAAGCATTTTATGCATGAAACGTGTACTTGGATTCAGTAGTTTTTTGTAAAATTTTTCCAGCTTATCTATCATTATTGTTAGAAAAAAAACTAAAATTTCAACGCTAAAAATAAAACATTTAGTCAATATTTTTGATAAATATTAAAAAATAAAATAAGTTAAATTAAATTTGTCTATTCAATAAAATACTTTGAATGGGCTTTTACTACAATTTCTATGAATTATAACAGAGTTTGTTGACTTCGCCAGCCCAGAGTCCTCAGATGATGACGGGCTGCAATTTCAAAACTAGCGGAACAATTGCTCGACTTTCACATTTTTGACTCTAAGTGGTTCATAATAACATGGATTTAAGGTGTTCATCAAAATGTATTCTACAGGATTAATTCGGGAGTCAACCCTTTCTAAAGCCGTGGGAAGCATACTTCCCACAAAATTCATCAATTTTTATGGTTGGCGTAAGTTTTTGCTAAGATTTTTGAGGAAACAAAAACCTAGAGGTTCCAGTTTCTTATCTCAAATCGTAATAAAGTGTCTTGAAGTGATAATTAATTACAGTGCTCTGCATGAAAATCGGCTCCGACACCATTCCTGCAAATTCTTATGTAAAATGACCCCCTGAATCCGAATATGACCCCCATTTTGCCCCATCACCCACCATTTTCAGATCACCCCCCCCCCCCATTTTTATCACTGTTCGGTAATTTTATGGCCATGAATGTGCTTTGGAGGAGGGGGGGGGAGCATTATTTTAGCCATTAAATGTCTTCTGAGGGCTACAGAGGTGAAAAGTTCTAAAATATGAACATTTGTTGCAAGGGGGAGATTTCGGTGGGCATTTGTTCCCTTAAATTTTATTTTTATTTTTAAATTTAAGTGCTAAAATAATCCTTTCCCCCTCCAAATCAAATTCATGGCCATAAATTACAGAACAGTGATAAAAATAAAGAACAGCAACGTTGTACAGTGAATCTTCCAAACTTTCTTGCGAGGGCTTCGGGACCTCTCCCCTCACCGGCTTTTAGCCAAAATTGTTGCTATATATTTTTATTATTTGGAGTGTTTGGGTGAGGAAAAGGGGGGCTGGAAGCTGGAATATGTAGAAAATAAGGGTAAATTTGCGAAAAATCCCCAGAAAAAACGATAATTTTTATTGATTTTTTTAATTTAAAGGGGAAAATCCCCCCAAATCTCACCCCCCTTGCTACAAATTTTCATATTTTAGAACTTTTCACCTCTATAGCCCCTCAGAAGACAATTAATGGTCAAAATAATGCTTTCCTCCCTCCAAATCAAATTCATGGGCATAAAATTACCGAACAGTGATACAAATGGGGGGGGGGGGGGGCCCAGGGGCAGGGGGGCGACGGGGGGAATGGGGGGCCATATTTGGATATAGGAGGTCATTTTATATAAGAATCAGAAGAAATGGTATCAGGACTCGAAAAAAAATTTTTTTTTGCAGAGCAGTGTTATTAATTAATAAAATTAATTAACAAAAATTAATGTCATCCAAGAAGTTAAATGAATTTCTTTTCTTAAATTAATCGCAATCCCAAAGTTATTTTTATTTTACTACTACTAGAAAAAAATTGTCCTTTAAAGGGTTAACGGGTTAAATATTTATTTATTTATTGTTCATCAACTATTAAACTAAATGAAATTTAAACGATTATTCAGCTAAAAATTCAAGAAAATTTAAAACATATTTTGAATCTCAAAACAATATCTTTTATCGGTGCGGTGTGGAAACTGTGGAGAAGATTTTCAACTCTCGCGTCGTCCTCGTAGCTTATACAATAACAATGATAAACCTAATTCCATTTTAATTCACAATAACAGCGATTCAATATTTCATTAATCTAACTAAAACTAAACTCCACTGTATTAAAAAACAACTGAAGTAACCTAGAAAAATAAGCAGAAATCGAGAACTAGATATATTCTTTTGGCCTAGAAACCTAGACGTAGAATTATTTCTATGGCCCAGACATCCAAGTCTAGAAATATTCCTATGACCTAGAATTTTAGGCGTAGAAATATTCCTATGACCTAGAAACTGAAAAGAAATATTTCTGCGATCCAGAAACATAGACATGGAAATATTCCTATGAACAAGAACCCTACCTAAATAAAAGTATTTCTATGACATCTAGAAATCTATTCTGTTCTAGGTTTGAACAAAGTTTTGCATTTTCTGTCCACCGTTTTCAGCGATTCAAATTGGTCATTTGAATGTTGTAAAAGTTCTTCAAATACACTATCAACAGAATTATCCTCTTTTAATCTGACTCATCCTCTAACTGCTGAAAACTATTGTAACAGCAGTCCTGAAAGCAGTGCGTCTCTATTTAAAAACCAGCGGCAGTGTTCTCCCCTAAACTTTCTCGTATACTTCCCCCAAAAGGTGCCGTTTCTCCTTCCCCCGCGTGGCTAAAAAAATTCGAACCTACTGTTATCCAGAATCCAATGACTATCGGAAGGTTTTCCATTACAGTGATTGAAAAATATCTAGGTAAAGAATCAAATTCAAAGCGATGCCTGCTGATTAAAACGCATATCTATCGCACACTGCTAGGTTTCATTCTCGCCGTCTCAAGGACAAACTGACGTAATTCGCTCCTTTCGCGAGATCAAATGATTGCTTCCGTACGCATGCGTGTGGAGATAGCGGATTGGTTTCAATAGTAAATTATACAGACCGACAGACAGTCAACCCTCCCTATTGGAAAAAATTCAAAATACCGGTATCAAAATGATACCGGAACCAGTAAAAACATACTGGAAATTTTAAAGCCGGTATGAAATCATACCGGAAATTTTGAAACCGGTATGAAACCATACTGGAAATTCTGAAACCGGTATGAAACCATACTGAAAATTCTGAAACCGGTATGAAACCATACAGGAAATTTTGAAGCCGGTATGAGACCATACTGGAAATTTTGAAGCCGGTATGATACCACACTGGAAATTTAGAAGCCGGTATGATACCATACTGGAAATTTTGATACCAGTATGAAAACATACTGGAAATTTTGAACCAGTATAAAAATATACTGGAAGTATTTAAGACAGTATACTGATTTAAATACATGTAATAAGTGCGTAACAATAACTTAAATGCTTGTAATATAAAAAGTTTGATTAACCATATATGTGTATGGAAGTGGATCCGCGGAGGGAGAGAGATAAGCCCCCTAAAGTAGGCGTAATCTAATTTTTTAAAATAAAATTAGTTATTACTAGGGGGCTCAGTCCCTGCTCGCGAAAGATCGCCAATCCCCCGGAGGATTGCAATCCTCCCGTGTTTGCTAAGCAAACCTTGCTCGCTTCGCTTGCTACAATGAAAACACTGCGTGTCTTAGCAAAAATATTGTAAAATTTATATATATATATATATATATATATATATATA
>BGPR01002873.1:120222-155086 GCA_013235015.1 Araneus ventricosus | reverse complement strand
AAACGTGATACATCAAAATATCAAAGGTAAATATTTTGACATTCATAATGATTTCTCTTTCTATACTTCGAATGCCAGATGCTGATTTTTTTTATTGATGGAGAAAAATTAATATTCATTCACTGCTTCAAAGGCAGAAATAATATTCTTAGCCATTTCACCAACTAAAGCAGTTAATTTTCTTAAAACAGAAAACGAAGATAATCTGTTTTTAATTTCCGCTAAACAGCTCATAGTTATTCATTAGCCATTGCTCAGTAAAACTAGAAATTTGCATATTAATGGGTTGCCATACATCTAGTTAAACCACCAAATCTAAACAAAAAAATCATTTTTAACACTGAAAACTTCAGTCTAGCAATTATCTATGTCTCTCATTAGCAAATAAAATGAATGCCGGCACTATAAAGTGATTGCCTTTTTCTAATTATAAGAATTTTAAAAGAATGCTTTTAAATTGTTGAGACAAAGAAAAATTGACACTTGGGAAAACTTTGTAACATTTTCTGTCATTTAAAAGCAATTAAGAATTATTTGAAATTTTTCTTTTTAATTATGGAACAGTAAAATTTTAATTAAAAATGAAAAAGGAAACATCCTTAAGTATTAATAATTTTTCTTATCCTTTATTTTTCTCTTTTTGGTTTGTGCAGTTATTACGAGACAAGATAATCACATATTTGATTAAATTCTCGTTTTGGTGCTTCTCCTTTTTTAAACATACAAATCTTCAATCAAACTAATTTGTCGTAAAGTTTAATGTTATTTTTTATATCCTGAGTTTTAAAATATTTCATATGTCCCATTTGTTTTTTTCGGTCATCATTAAAATAATTTATTCCCATTTTTATAAATTTTAAAAATTTAAAGCAAACTAGTCTTTAGCATATTACTTTGATAATATGCTGTACAGCAGTATCGAGAAAAAAGTATTAAAAGGTGACAACTAAAACTTTAATCATTTTGTTTATGTTTTATTTGTTCTCATCTAAGTACATGCAGTTAGTATGAGAAAAGATTATCATATTTGATTATCCTTTCGTTTACTGTTTCCTTTTCTAAACAATATGATATTTAATCAAACTGAGATACCTTGTAGGTTAAGATGTAATTATTTTTAATTTATTTCACGAAATGGTTTTCAATATTAATTTGATGCCACATTTGTTTTACTTGAACGTCATTTAAATAATTTTACCTATAGAGAATTTTTAAAAATTAATCAAAATATAACTATTAAAAATATTTATTAATATTTTATTAATTTTTTATTATTATTTAAAAAATTATCTATTACTAAATATTCATTAATGCTCATTTACATTGCAAATGTGTTGCAGCGTATCATCGAAGTATAAGCGTTTCAAATGTGAAAATTTTATTTCTCAGAAAAACGTTTTACTAACATACAGAATGTCCATAAAATCAAGTGAGGTGTTCTGAGCATGGTAGTAGGTACAGGGTGTTATAAAAGAACTTTGCCGATATATGAACCCCTAGCGAGCATACCGTTCGAGGGAACGGAAAACAATTTTGAATGTAGGTATTATACGGTATGCGCTCAAGAATGATGTGCAAAATAATAGTCCAGCTCTCACAGTCACAAATTTAAGCGAAGAAATTAGAAATTTTCAAATAGCAACACCCACTTTTTTCCACGGAAAGGTGATCCTCACAATGAAAAACTTAAAATGGTATTTTTAGCGCAAAAAATGGCGGTGCTAGGTAGAGACAAAAAAGTGGAAAAAGTAGAGCTTTGCTACTGCTTCTCTGTCTTTTATTGGTTGTTTTCAATTTTTTTTTATCTCTACCCAGTGCCGCCATTTTTTCGCTCTAAATATACCGTCCCAACTCCATTTTACATTTTCAATGTGATGATCACGCTTCCGTGAAAAAAGTGAGTGTTGCAATTTGAAAATTTCGAAATTTTGTCACTGTAGCCGTAACTGTGAGAGCTGGACTAATGTTTTGCACGTCATTCTTGGGCGCATACCGCATAATACCTGCATTCAAAATTATAATCCGTTCCATCGAACGGTATACTCTCTAAGGGGTAATATATAGGCAAAGTTTTTTTATAACCACCCTGTACTTTATTGGGTGACATATATCAAATTTCAGAGTTTTTTTTTACCGTAAAACACGCGGTTTCGATCTCCGAAGAAAACGAAAAGGGTTACAAAACTCATCTGCAACGGAAATTTTAGAGTTATATTCAAGGAGAAATGAACACATGTGTGCTTATAATCGCCTTCCTACTGCGTAATCTGAATCATTAAAAAAGAAAAATCCGAGAGAATTCTCCTCATTCGTAAACGAACGGTCTTTATGATATTATATTACGGTCTTGATGAGTCTTATTATATTTTGATGCTGGGATATCTTAAAGATTTGTGAGTCAAGGACTTAGACGGGCATTGCAACTTTAGAATATCAAATTATCATTTCTTTTAAACTAGCCAATACAGATATAGACTAGAGTGCAAGATGGCATGCACCGCTTAAAACTGTAGCTGAGTCTAGACTAGAGCGCAAGATGGCATGCACCGCCTGAAACTGAAGCTGAGTCTAGACTAGAGCGCAAGATGACATGCACCGCTTGAAACTGTAGCTGAGTCTAGACTAGAGTGCAAGATGGCATGCACCGCTTGAAACTGTAGTTGAGTCTGTTTGTACTGAGTCATATCTGTAACTAATAATATGATTTGTCATCCATGGCTCAGAAATTTTAATAATACTGATTCATTTACGCATTCGTTTATCGGACATTTTATATATACATACATATACATTTTTAAGCCTACATAACACTTTTCGGACTATGTTTGAAAGACTGTTTTGAATTTCTTCTTTGTGGATAAATGTTTTTCTTTTCAATTTGTTCCGAAATGGGTTCACACCTTAGAGGAAAATTCAAATTAAATTTAGACCTTAAAGTCTTTTTCCTCTACAGAAAACATATTGTGGTTTTCAATCTGCATGGATGAAGGCATCTGATGACGTCATCCACCACATTCTTATTCCTCCTAGTTCTTTGTTATTATTTTTGTATTTTTAACTCTTCCACAATTAAATCTTCCCTTATTTCGTATTTATATCTTTGTGCTTCGCAACTTTCCTAGACGATACAGCACTAGCACACACCAAATAAATTGCTTCTATTATTGTTGTTTTGTCTTTTTTAGATATTCAATCCATATTATTATAACGATTCATTAGTAGAGATAATAAGAGACCTGATTGCTTTCTTTTGAAAAGCTCTAAACCAATATGCTATTTTACCATAATCTAATAAGACTAGAAAATTACCCATCATGGTATGACGGGTGCAAATTGCCTCTACATTCGAGAGATTTCCCGTCAAATTTGATTTGTTGAAATAGAAATATATGCGAGAGAAATGTTTAACATTGATTGAAAGCAAATAAAATAAACACATGTTTTATGACAGGAAATATTTTTATTTACATATTATATACATATTTCTTTATTTAACATTCCGTCTGAAGTATTTTTCGCAGTTTAACAATTTTATTATAATTCAATAGCCAGGAAATTCTCAGCTTGTCGAACGTAAGTCAAAAGTTAAAATTTCAAAAGAATTCTTTTTCGAAATTCTAATCCAAGCAAAGCACTTCTCTGCTTGTCAAACGTTGCCAAAACATATTATCAAATCACATCGTCAGGATTGCAAAAAATAATCAATTGCTTCGTAGCGTCCAAACTATATCTCGCGCATGATATACCACTGACGTAATTTACTACTTTCTATTGAAAATGGGAAATTAATTTGAAATATATGATTAATATAATTTAAAATTTCTCGGGAGCTATTGATCATAGCGAGATAAATTTTATATCAATCGCGATAGAAAATTTTATTCCACTATTTTAGAGCTATTAAATTTGAAATTAGAACGACAATTACTCTTTTGAATTTAAAATTACTGACATTTAAGTTCTCTAACAATGAAATAATGCTGTTTAACGTCTCTCAGTGCTAAGGCGCGAGTTTTATTGTTGGTGACGTCAGAGTTCTACCGAGAGACAGATCTGGATTATTATATTAGTAATAAGTGACACCCCACCTTCACCAATTCCCATGGAGTCTCACAAAAAATAGGTTCAATTAACATTGTGTAGAGGATCATTTTTACATGTGGACGTGAATTTTCGTTCAAGAACTGGTATGAATAGTGAGTTTGGTTGCTAATATTTTTCCCTTGTAGAACGTTTAACCGAAGATTTGTAAATATAGATGATCTCTGAAATGAGAGAAAGAGGAGCTGGAAATTCACTCCAGAAATTTCGGTGCTCTAACAATGAAATAATGCTGTTTAACGTCTCTCAGTGCTATGGCGCTAGTTTTATTATTGGTGACGTCAAAGCGTTACCGAGAGACAGATCTGGGCTATTATATTAGTAATAAGTGACATCCCACCTTCACCAATTCACATTAAATCTCACAAAAAAATAGGTTCAGTTATCATTGTGTAGAAGATCTTTTTTACATGTGGACGAGGATTTCCGTTCAAGAACTGGTGTGAATAGTGAGTTTGGTTGCTAAAGTTTTTCCCTTGCAGAACGGTTAACCGAAGATTTGTAGATATATTTGATCTCTGGAAGGAGACTTTCTGGAATGAGAGAAAGTGCAGCTGGAAATTCACTCCAGAAATTTTAGATAATTTTTTCTCTCTTGTTCTATGTCTGATACTGTCCAGCCCCAGAGTACTATTATAGATTTGAAAATACACTATTTTTACTATTGTATTTGAGTTATTAGTTAGCTATCAAAATTACTTTCGTAATTTTGATAGCTAATGTAAATCATAGTTTAGTATGCAATATAAAGCATACCTATTTCTAAAAATATAAAATTAGTTAATATCATAAATGAATCGTGAGAATTTTAGCTGACAGTGACAAAATTCCTTTGTCGAAGCCATTTATTCCCTAGAAGCCGACGTCATAAAAGAAAAAAGAAACATTTGAGTCATTATTTGAAAAAATTCGGGAACTACATTTCATGTAAAAGAAATTTTCCCGCATTCTCTGAATGTACTAAGCCAGCTAGAAAGTAATCAGTTGTAAACAATTCCCACGTATTTTTTGTAAAATAATAATTTGTTAAAGTGTCTCCTTGTCAACCAGCAATCATGTCTCTTCCGTTTTATTAATTTTCCAGTCACATGCTTTGAATAAAAGAAAAGCCTTTTTATAAAATTTGACTGACTGTTTTTCTTTGTTATTTTCAAGTTCTTTCTTTTGTGTAGCTACGATATCTCGTTCCAAAAGTCAAAAGCGGAGACAAATTTAATTTCGTTATCTGTGTCTTCAATGCAGAGACACACATTCTGTATTAGGAATAATGACAAAGGTACGATAAAGTTTTTTTTCAGTTATGGAAGAATAGCTTCATATTTAAAATCATGTTTTCTGAATGAGTGAGCAAGATATTCATTATCTAGACTTCCCATACAAGATTTCAAACATTTGAAAAATATTTCTTCATCATTCTTCGCGGAATCAGTCAGGTATGTATAATATATTAAAAGAAATTTACTTTCAGAAAGTGGCATTTGAAATATTTAAAAAGTCGCGCAAGAAATTTTTATGGTAAAATTGTACTTAAACAAAACTCTAGATTTAGATTTAAAAAATTAGGAAATTGATTATCGAACCATTTTGTGCAACATTTAACGTTAAAAAGTATTTCCTTCACTGTCGTAATTTTTACTTATAGGCTGTTAGATACAATATCTTTCTTAGCACATCGTAAATATCATAATGCATTGTCTTAGAGTATTGAGCTCAGTGTATATTTTCTTAAAATACTGAATACTGTGGACATACTTTTGAAGAATTGTATACAATAGGTACGTAAAAACTATACAACTAGAAATTATTATTCTCAATTAAAAAATAAATTGTTTCCCATTTCAAAAAGTATCCTAGCTTTGACAATTTTAATACGAATACAACGAAAACTTTCTGACATTTTGAAATTAAGCTATTTATCTAAAATATAAATAAAATCTTACAGAAATAATAGCAGACAGAAAAAATTAATATTGCATGTAAGAATAGTTATGTGCTAAGTATTAAAATTACCGCAAACTTGAGACCCGCAATGAGCTGATGGTAAGAACTTGAATGGCATCACGAATCAAATGTCTTCCCGTGTATGTGGCGTTAAAGTTTGAAGTGTGGGTTGCCTCCTCAGATTTCGCCCTCTTTATCTGAACGGGACTCAAACTCAAAGGGCTAGTCCCAGAAAAATGTCCTTTGCTGATTTAAGATGAGATTTTATTCTAACTAAAAACAACTAAATTAAATCTTAGAGAATATAACAATCTGTCTGAAATTATTTAAGTCTTGTCATATTTCATTGTTATTTTCTCCGCCATTTCATTTTGATCGAAATGGAAATACACAGAAAAATGTTCCACATAGCAGTATGAAGTAAGTATTTGTAAGATTTTATTTATATTTTACATAAATGGTTTAATTTCAGAGTGTCAGAAAGCTTTCTCTGCATTCGTATTAAAATTGACAAAGCTATGATACTTTTTGAAATGGGAAACAATTTATTTTTTATTGAGATTAATAATTTCTAGTTCTATAGTTTTTACATACCTATTGTATACAATTCCTCAAAAATATGTTCACAGTATTCAGTATTTTAAGAAATCTCTTTCAAGATGCTGCTTAGCATAATCTATGAACCAGAAGAGTTTGAACCACTACAGGCAAGTTAAACCTATAGTGAGAATTCATATGCAAAGACAATAAATTTAGGGCTGCAGATATACTAAAAGAACAATTCATTAGATTGGGTATAACAACACCTTCTAATGCAAGGACACGACAGAACGAGGTTTTTAAGTGTTATTACCATCTATTTGAGAAAATTACAAACTTGGCATTTGATTTTTCTATATTTTAAATTTTTACCGACAACAATTAAGCTATACATTTTAATACTTATTCGAAAGGTTCAAATAACAGCAATATGCAGCTGGGAAGTGTATAAAAAAGTATAGACGTGCTTCCGTTGCCAGAAATATTGATGGTAGGTAAAATATTTAAAAGCGATTTAGAATTTGTGATAAAAGAAATTTTATGAAGTGCTATCTAGATGTTCAAATATTCTGTACAATGCAGTTTGAATCGAAATTTATTTTTACAATTATATCTTATCTCTATCCCACTAAGGGGCACCACAAATATTTATGGATATGAGAAGCCCCAGATGTGTAAGCAGGTTCTCGCTCCTGGTAGTGGGTGCAGTGATGGGGGGATTGAACCTCTTCTCCAACCATAGTAGGTACCTCCTTCGGGAGGAGTCGGGCCTTGGCCGGTGAGGGCTGCTGGGAATCCGGCTTCAGTACTCGAGTTATTGCAGCGGCTGTCGTTCAGTTTTACCCAGATGCTTCGGAAGGGCAGTGTTGATTCACTTTATGATTATTCAAATCTCTTACATATTAAATTATTTAATAATAATTTACACACTTGTAACACTGTTCTTAATAAAGAGAGAAAAATCTATAAGAGATAAGTTAGAAAAATTAGAATAATAACTGTGATGTTCTTACCTGAGAATTTTCTCCCACGGGGAGATTATCTCCAAAGAGAGTGAACGGATATGAGTTGCTGCCGGCTAAGTAAACAGGACCTCACTTCCCCTGTGGGTATAGTAATGGTGGATCTCTGGGCCCCTCCAAGAGTGACAGTACGTACCTCCTTCGTGAGGGGTCGGGCCGTGGGCAAGTGATTGGCTACTAGGATTCTGCCCTCAGTACTCGAAGCTAGTGCTGGGGATGCCATTTAGAATCCCGGATGCTACGGCAGGGCAGCTTGATCCAGATTTTTCTGGTTACCTGAGAATTATGACACCTATATTCACCTGTAGTAATTGGTAGAATCTGGTATAGATGCTTTATTACTAAACCATTTAGATCTCTCTGTCTGCCCAGAAATAATCTCTCTGTTTTCTAGTAATTCTTTGACTTCCACATATGTGACCGCTAGGATTATTGCAAATGAGAGAACTATATAAGTATTCCTGCTAGAGGACGAAAGGGATGGCGGGTCTTGTCTTTGCATGACTTGAACTGATAGGAAGCAAATTCCTGTTTATGTGCCAGAATTTCCGTTCAAAAATCGGTTTCTCAATTTCAACAATTTTTAAACAGTAGGCTTCAAGTTTATTTGACATTTTCTTTTCATGTAGAGAGGTATTTTTCCATGCGCCTGTGTTGTTTCATTGAGCAATAATAAATATCAGTATAAAAATATTCAATTAGGAGTTTTTAAAATTGATCGTCATGTTTATTTCAAGAATTTTGAATTTTGTAGGAAAAGGGATTTAAATAGCCACCCTTAAATTATAAATCGTAGGATTTCATAAATATGAGATATCGGGCAATCTCTAGGAGTATCTAAATTTAAGCAAAAATAACTAGTTTTATCTCAAAACAACTTTTTCTTTCTTGTTTGAGAAATGAAATATTAAAAGCAATCTCATGTGTAACTACAATCATACCTAAACGAACTATGAAATGTTATTTCCGTATTTGCATGCATAAAGTAAACATAAAGGGCATACATATATTTAAAATAAATTGGCAAAACCAGACGGTCATTATCCCAGTCCATACCACTGGACCGATTTCGATAGCTTTTATTTCATATGAAAGCTTATGACGCCTAGATATGCCATAAAGGTTAGGTCCTTTCCAACCTCCATTTTCTAAAGAAATCGAAAACATACTGTTTCTCTGTACATTCTCAATAGGGACAGATCTTGACCGAGTCCCCCAACCCTGACCACCAGACCGATTTCGACAATGTTTATTCCAGATGGTTTTGAGCTTATAACATCTAGATATGCCATCAATGTTCGCCTGCCCCCTCCCCCCACTTTCCATTTTTGGGATATATTGCAAAATAAATCTTTGGCAGGGTCCCTTATCCTGTAAAACCGCCAATTTGCACGCATAGCTATAGCTTATTAATATTACGGACACAGAGCTGGTCGCCGAAGACGGTTAATTTAATAACAATACTATAATCTGTGTTTAGCATTTTGCCTCTAATAATGTGTGGTATCTAGAAAACATAGACAGAATAAATTAAAAGATTATCGGTCTCTTGAGTGATTTTAAAAACTGTATTTTCTACCATTTAAAATATAACCTTCTATAAAAATTAGCATTTCAATATGTCTTCAACTAATTCCCATTAAAAAGCTGAATTAGATTGTATTAAATTTCCAAAGGAAAAATATATGCTAAATTAAAGCAATGGAAAGTGCATCTATTGAATAAATGGTTGCTTTAATGAATTCAATTAATATTAATGATTTAAAATGATATTATTCACAAAATGTAATTAAATAGTTTAATGCATCAGCTCTGAGAAGCATTTATCATCGTGTTAACGCGTTGGATACTACATGTTTGGCTGAAACATGTAATACACTATAAATTTATCATTTACCTCTGCCTATAAGTGAAACTGATAATCCGTTAAACAGGGTACTGGCTATTAAATTGAGTACTTTCCAACAATTGAATAATTGCTTTAGTCCTGGTGATAGTAGTTTACCCATAACAATAGTTTGATCAAATAAATGGTATATATCGAATATATATTGTTCCGCAAATTCTCTTATGGGGCATTACATTTGACTTAAGTATACTGAGAGGTGGATTAATAAAGCATTAGATAAAACATTTATTTATAGAAACACTTCAATTCAGGCTCGCGTTTCTTATTTGAAATGTATCCAGTTTGAATTTGGAAACGAACTTTTACTTTGAGAAGTTCGGGATGGTTATCTTTATAAATAAAACGCTCATGTGGACGCAAAATCGGGCTGAATTTCATAATCACCGTTTGGCAACAGGTCGCAACTTTGTTTTGTTTACAATTCATTCGGCGAATTTAGTTTGATTTGATCTGAGACAATGAAATTTTTCAAAACGAGTTTAAATAGGGAAGTTACAATTATAAATCGAAATCTTCAAAAAAGAGAACCGTTGAATAACTGAAACTGTTGAATCTTTCCTAAGACGATAAAATCGGAATGATCAAAATAGAGTCAATCGTTTTTGTGTACGGAACGAAGTTTCCGATCATTATTTCTGTGGAGAAAAGAAAGCATGTTTGAAATTTTGGTTTCAAAAGCAAGAATTTTAGAAATTATTATAAAAATATGAAATAAGGCTATTTTGTTAATTCTATGAAGGTAAAAGTAAATAATTATTATGGGTTATAATTTTGAATATTGAATCTGAACATATTTAGAGCCATTTGTCAGTTTACAGTGTCCTTTTCAAGCTAAAAGTTTGTGAAATGGGTTAACTTATCTTTCGAAAACTTAAATTTTCTGAGGTTTTAACACATAAATAGCTATCCAGCGAGAAAAGTTATATCTTTCTTGGCTAAATAATTATTACAGAGAGTGTGCATACATGTGGCGAAGCTTTTCTGAGCAGCAACTCATTGAGAAGTGTGAATATTTAGAAGTTTGTTGGAATGAAGTTAGGGCTAATGAAACTGTTGAAAAAACATTCAATTGTGTGTACCAAGAAGTTTTAAGTGCCTGATTTCTGATTAATGAAAATAATTCTTATTTGTAAACATCTTATCATACATTTTAGCATTAAAATTTCTTTCTAACAATTACATATATATAGTATAAAGGTAAAATTTTAAATTTATAAATTGATTATTTAGTTTTTAGTAATTGAAAGTTTAGTTTTAGTTTATTCAAAAAGAATTTGGTTAGAACTTCCTGTTATTCAAATAATTTAAATTCACTTTTAGTAATTAATGCATTTATAATTTCCTATTATTAGCAAGCACACACGACTGTATAGCGAGCGAGCGAAGCAAGCTGGGATCACGTGGTGATCCCAAAAGAATTACAACGTGATTCTTGGGGGTTGACGAGCGGAGCGAGTAGGGGGTGTAACCCCCTAGTTTCAGTTTAATTTAGGTAGATTTAAAACCTTACTTGAAGCTACCTGACTATTACAGGACGGACCTAGCAAATTTGAATCGTGGACAAATGACAACCATGACCATGACGCAAGTCCACCGACTCACCCATTGGGTTTATAGTCTACAAGGATGGACGGGGAATAATCGAACTCAGCACCAGGGAGGCCGCAGAGTACCTCCCCAGTCCCCTGGAGCAGCATGTATTAAACATACAAAATAAAATCCCAGATACACATCTTCCCGTTTGTAAGTTATAAGGCATTTAGCTACTTGCAAGTAGTGGAAAGCAAAATAAGTAGCAGCACAACAAAAAAAACTAAACACAAAAAAGCACCAACGGGTGCAACAAAACACCATGACACTTGAATTAATCTGTCACTCTCCAAACTTCTACGACATCCCTCCGAAAGAAGAGTCTTGAGGAAAAAAATGTTGTGACTTCTTAGGGCAGCGGAAAATGTCAGCGGATCAGTTGATTGAAGCATTCAGTTGTGCTTCTTTAACGTTACACGAATTAACTCCATTGATAAAAATTCACAGATATTTTACAAAAATTAGTAGAATTAAAATTTTAAGCAAAATTTACTTATAAAAATATAAGTGCCTTACAATAAAAAAGATAAATTATACAATTGTATATTATAGATTGCTGAGGTTTCCACTCTCCAACCCAATGTAGAGAAAAAAAAATTAAATTACGAAAACGTTCCCAGCAAAAAATTAAATAAATTCATGGAAATTATAATAAGTTGATGAGTTGATGTTAAAATAAGATGACGATTATAAGCTAACGTTGATTCAGTTTATGTGTTTTATGGTTTGAGGAGAAGGGAGTATAATTTTAACATCACTTGTCTTAGGTGTTTAAAGTGTACCATTTCCCGATTCTTAAAAATTGTTAAACTGAGAAGAAACACCATAACATACTGATTTCACAGAAAATTACCGCCGGTAACGTTATGACAGTTGGCTCGATTGAAAGCTATTGTCAGGTCTCTCAGTAGATATGAAAACCCAGAAACTTTCTCAAAAAGAAATTGTTAGAAATTTCAAGAAACAGATGGCAGCGTCAATGGGATACAGGACAAACTGGCAGAACTATTTGCAAAATAATTCCAAGAATTCGTAACAACCCTACTTTTTGGTATCGCGATGAAATTATCTTTACACAGTACATTGGCCCTTCCGCACTTATCTAAACTAATTCCTTCTACGAACATAGGGCAAATGTGGATAGGGCGAGCAAGGAAGTCCCATTCACTACGCTACAGAATGCCCACTTACCAGCTCTTTTCAC
Source organism: Araneus ventricosus (assembly GCA_013235015.1). Taxonomy (NCBI): domain Eukaryota; kingdom Metazoa; phylum Arthropoda; class Arachnida; order Araneae; family Araneidae; genus Araneus; species Araneus ventricosus. Next base: position 142,779 of record BGPR01002873.1, on the reverse strand, counting down.
CTGAAGAAACTAGATTTATGAGGATCTCTGGTGGTGACGAGTAATGACATCAACGCTCTCTCGAGCGAAAATATGGAATTTAATGGATTTTATGTAAAAAAATGAATATATTTTATTTCCAACCACCTGATTGAAAATTTCATTGAAAATTATCTATGAACATTCACTGGAAAGACATTTCACTTTTGTTTTGTCATCTTTTAAACTTTTAGCATTTTCTTTTGTTTTTGTTTTTCTATTTCAATTTATTCATTTTAGGCACGTAGAAATTCAAAATTTTCTAATTTCCAAATTAGGTTATTGAAATTCTAAGTTTGTACTTTTTTTGTGGGGACTTTCAATAAAGCTGCAAGCATACTTATCCAACAGACAGGCAACCACCCGCCTGCGATTTCGGGGGTACGCGTAGTGATAAAGATAAAGTAAATACGAATGCCTCGAATGTTCTTGCGCAGAAATTGGCACTAATCTCAAGAATGCGGGTTATTTACAATTTGTAAAATGTACCATAGCACATGTTAAGGATAGGTAAGATACAGTAAACACAGTATGCTTAGGTAACTGAGGGTAGAAAGCCGCTGCAGTTTCTTGAGGGAACTTAGTATTTAGTATTCATTTAGAATTTTCGAATAACAACTTCAGTGGCTAACTGGGTATAGCTCTTTGCTTATTAAACACCACAAAACTGTAGATGCTCTTTGTATTAGTCACGTAAAACAATTAAGCACATTGTGCTAAATTCAATCTTTTTGTATGTGTCAAATCCGCAAACACATATCACAAACACTTAAAAAAAGTATTAACTCTAAAAAAATAGCATTCAAATAATATTAGTTGCATCAATCAAAATTAACAGATTTCTAATGAAGTAGTTTGCAGATTCTATTGCCCCCAAGTCCTACTATGCTGCCTCATCGTGGCGGGGGTGGTGGCCCTGGGTGGAATGGGCGATGTACGTCTAGAGTTTTTTCTCCTGGAAGGGTCACCCACGGCGTGAAGGCCATTCCATTATACCCAGCTAAAGCATAACGGCAATAGACAAAGCCAGACTTCTTCCCTCGGGCGTCCAAGGTCTAGTGCCGACAGAAGTTGCACTCTCCACCTTTACCATGAATCGTTCGCCTATAGTGGATTTTCTGTTCTTGGATTTGGTCTAGCTGAGGACTAGAGCAAGTGGAATAAGAAAAAATAACACAACAGATTCTATTGCAAGACTGTGCAATACAAAAGAATAGTGAGCAGTTAATGTCCTGAGTCGAAAGATGTGAACCTAGATTTCCAAAGCACAAGTAGGATGAGAAACATTCGAGGGCAATTTTTTTGTGGCTTCCTATAACAAATAATTCTGCAAGTTGAAGCATCATTCTTTATTTAAGAAAGAATTAAATACTGAGGTCAGTTGTCTTTTTTTGACATAATATAAATTAGCCATTTTGGAGAAATTGAAATTCTTAAGTGGAGTTGGAACCCTAAGTCCGAAAATGTTAAATTGGCCAATTCGATGTACCTTTTCTCAAAATCTATCACAGATTCATATTTGAAATTTTTTTTAGACAAGTAAATTACATTTTTCTCATTATACTAAATGTTTTTTTAATTCAAAATTTATTTTTTTACAAATTTTTTTGTGTCGCAACAAAAAATGTTAAATTGGCCACTTTGATGTACCATTTCTCAAAATCTGTTATAGATACATGTTTGAAATTTTTTATAGAAGCGAAGTACACTTTTCTCATCTCGTTAGAAGAATCATAGTATAAAATTCAATTTGCTTAACTCGAGTGTATTTAACTTTTTATTTTTTACAGATAAGGAAAAAAAATCAAATTAAAATCAACAGCCCCATTCAAACTTAAATACAATATTCTAAAATTTGTTTGCCTTAGTCAGTTTATAGAAGATGTATTTCATTTTACGAAATGCGAGTATTTTTGTTAAGTTTCTAAGGTGCGAAAAAAAGAAGATACATGAAAAATATTACTACAAATCTTAATTTATTTATTCCTCTGTTATGAATTCTAGTAATTCCTTACTATAGTGTTTTCTTCTGACTGGATTATTGATATATTAATTTAAAATATTCCATATGCGAAAGAATGCAATAAAGCATTTATAAATTCAACACAATTCAAAGAAAATTTTCCAAATAAATAATATTAATATTTTAAAAATTATAACATAGGTTTCGAAGGAGTTGAAGATTTGTGTTGTCATAGACAAATATTTTACTTTAAGAATATGAATTTATAACTCATATTTAATAAAAAAATAAATATTTATTTGAGTATAAGCGTGAAAGAATGATTTCTTGGGAATTATATATATAGAGAAAATAAGATAGAACCTTATTTAATTATAAATGAGAAAATTTGGTTTTATTTATGATCATATTACTAATCAAAATTATTTTAGTTAAATATTAATATTTTGGTTTAAAACTTATTTGCTGTAATCTTAGCGTTTTAATTATTAATGTAAAATTAATTACCATTTAATTTTTAATGCGTTATATTCTGAAGAAATATCCATTAATTTTATTATTTGTAAGTGTGTGTATGCAACAATAAAATCCGCTTCCACTCCTAAAATAAGGATTTTGTCGTCTGAGATTGTAATAAAACATTTACTTGGTAAAAATTGCCAAGTAAAGAATCTAAAGCCTTTGTTGTATATTTTATTGTGATAATTTTAATTTACGATGAAATATTAATGAAAGGAAATTGTTGTTTACTAAAAGTCAGTTGCTTTGCAGTTAGAATTTTTTTAATCAGAAACAAAAATTAACCTTTTGAAACTTCCTATGATTCGTTTTCCTTGTGAAATGGAAAAAATGTAAAATCTCATTGAATAAACAAGTTGATTGAAATTTTATTTTTTTTTCAAATTAATTAATCTAAACTCCTTGGTATTTTTAATGAAAATGAAATAACCTATTGTTTTATATATGATAATGTAATTTGAATTTAAGTTCTCGAAAAATGCATTTGCATAACTTAAATAGCATTTTCATTAGTATAGTATTTATAAATTTTTATTTTGATTTAATTAGTTTAATACCAATTAACTATAATGAATTTATAATTTACCCATTTATATCATAATATCACGCGAATATAACATACTCAAATGTAAAAGAAATTCGTATTTGAAATAATTTAAAGTCGTTCATGGTCAATATCGAGTCTCTGAAATGCTCATTCTTATTATCATCCAAATCTCCCTGGACGCTTGTTACAAATTATCAACTGATGTACCTCACGAAATTCATCTCAAATGTGTGGATTAGAGGTCATTAGTCCAGCAGTAGGTGGTTTCATTTAGAAGGCGGCGCCATAAAAAGAAAGGTATGGTCAACTGTCTTTTTACTCTATTACATATAACAAAAAGAAAATTGGGCATTTGTTGCTTAGGGGTATAAGTGGCCCACAACTACTCTTTTCAATAAGATGTAATAGATCAAATGACACTTAGATAGCATTGTTGCATGATATTCAAGTTTTATTGAACTTGCATATTAAGTTGATGGTTTCTGTTCTGACATCCCTGAAAATTAGATATTACCTACGCGTATCCATGAGAAATCATTTTTTAACGTAGGATTACGTTCCTCCCATTGGGGTCTCAGGAAGGAATTTGATTCACACGCCAAAACGCTACAGAAAACGTTGTATGGAGATCCTCTATATATCGGTAACTACTTATGTTAAAAACAAACTAATGTTTTATTTTAGAGATTCAGGGTAACAACAGAAGTTCCAAAAAAAAGTGAAAATCAGAATTGTAGTTCAGCGACTACTGAGTCTCAAAGTTGTGATAAAATACGCATGAATTGGTGACGTCATATGCATGAGAAGAGCGCGCACAATTGACTGACGCTCTCGCTTGCCACGTTTTATCGCGTTAGATTTTGTGATTGAGTTGAAAATTGAATAATTGAGTTGAAAACAAAAGAGAATTAAGAGTAAATTCGAGAAACAAAAGAAAATTGAGAGTAACTTCGAGAAACAAAATAGTATCGCGAGTAACAAAGAGAAACCGAGAAACTTCGAGAAACAAAAGATTCAAGCGAGTAAAGTAGTCCTACGCCTTTAACATCATTGGCTGTTTGAAAAGATAGCCTCCCGTCATTTTTTTATGTTTATGTAGTTTTTTCACATGTTACAGATTCATGTTTGTGAAGCTGGAATTTTGCATTCGATTTTTAATTTCCTTTCTGGTGTGCTAGAATTTTGAAATTTTGTGCACTAGTGTGTTCTTTATGAAAATTAACTGTTTTGATATTTTCATGAAATGATTGTTAGCTAAGCGATTAATTCGATTATATATGAGTGGAGAAACCCCCAATAGCGAAATGAAAATTTGATAACAAAAATTCATAATATTTATGATAATGAATTATAAATTACAAACTAAACAGTAGAAAATAATTAACATAAAAATATTCTACTTTTTAGTACACCAATAAAAAAGTATTCCTAGAAATTGTTTTCCTGACATTAGTTTACATTTCAACATTTTTTTTTATATAATATGTTTCTTATAATTTGAAAATCGGATAGTTCGAAATCTATTCAGTATATCTAAATGCTTATCATTAAAATGCATTATTAATAGAAATAAAACCTTTTGTATACAACAAATTAATAATTTAATACAAATTTACAAGGAGACGCAAGTAATTGACAAAAACATTTCTCACATGCAAGTCTGTCAGATAACAAATATTTTGCTAAAACTATCATTAATCAACAGAATAAATATTTCCTGGTTATAATTAAAAATATATGGTGATTATAAAAGTTTTTTGAAATTTAAAAATATATTCAAATAAATTTATTGAATTTTTAGCCATGTTAAAAATGAATAAAGAACTTTCGATAATTAATAACAAGATGATAATGATAATTAGTTGCAAAAAGTTTTTAAAAATGAAATTAATAACTTTTATAGAAACATTTTTCATCCCAAATAATTTAACAAATTTTCTTCAAATTTTTTTAGTTCAATTCTTTTAAAACTATCATAAGAATAAATAATGTGAAACACAATGACTTCTTCAATGTTTATAGTGTTTTTTGATGAAGCAAAAGTAATGTTTTAGAAATTAATCTTATTTTTTATATCACATTGAGACAATAAAAAAGTAAGAGCAATGAAATAAAAATAATTTTTTCTGCTTTAAGCGCATGTGCATGCAAGCATATATTTCATCTGACTTTTATTCGTTGCGTGGTAAATAAGTAAAATAAATGAAAAAAGCTGATAATTGAAAAGATGAAAAATTATGATTTATATTCGAAATTCACTTTTCCAGAAGTTTCCCCAGAAAATAGCTCCGCCGCAATAAATATTTCACCACTCGGTTGAAGTTCTGTATTGGGAACCTACATTCAGAGCATCAATCTTCATGAATGAGATCAAAATTGCTAAATGCAGTGAATAGATTATTTATGACACAAGACGCCAAGAACTCTATTTTGGAACCTTCAAAAAACTGGGTTGGAAGAAATAAGATCGGCCTATGAATTTTTATTCGCTTTATTTTAAGTTGTATTGCTTTATTTAAAAAGTTTGAAAATAAAATATTTCTTTCTGTTTCTATCTACATTCTAATATAAACTTTAAAGTTATTATGATTATTATATACTAGCAGTACGCACACGGCGTTGCCCTTGGCATAATGTCTAAAAAAATGGCCAAAGTTTGGAAAACGAAATCAAAACACACACACACACATATATATATATGATATTTTTCTTAATTTTATTTTGGTTTTCATCTATTTTTGCCATTAAAGTCTTGATTGCTTTTTGAGTTTTTGTCTTATGTTTCTAAGTTTGTTTTGATATATATATACAAACATAAACATAAACAGAACCAAATGTAAAAACCAATTAAGAAATTAGTTTTTTCATCAAAATAAATACTTAACTTAAAGAAGTAATATTTCAGATGAAGTAAACTTAGGAAATGGACGCAACACGATTAACAAAAATTGTAAAAAAGATTTAAATATGAGAAAAAACCTTCACAAATGCGGTGAATGCGCTAATGCGGCAGTATAACCGAAAAGTGAGAAATATTGACAAAAAAAAATAAACCATGTCAAAAATGAAAATCAAAACAACAAAAAAGGGCCAACGTTCGGGACGCGTCATCAGCGAAGGAAATCCCGAACGGGCGTATATATCACTGAATTCGGTGTTTTCTAATCACAAACTCTAGCAATAATGCTAAAAAGAGTTTGTCTCCACGGAACACCGAACAAAATCATAATTTGAAATAAGGAAACAAAGCTAAGAGATAAGAGTCCAATTCAAAAAGATATTGACAGTCATAACGAATTAAAATTAAGCATCTACAACAAAAGAAATGAATTTAAATTTAATGTTAATAGGTTTAATTTTTGGAATTCTAATATCTCTTTTAAGATCTATAAAAACACACAACATTACATCAATTACAAGGGATTAAAAATATTTTTAACAATTCAGAATCATAGAAAAAAGAAATTGAACTTTTCAAAAACAATCTGAACTCCAATGAAATTACCGATTCTTTTTATTTACCCTTATTCCACAGCGTTCTGTAGGTTAAAAAAACTTTGCTATTTTTGTCTTTATTCTATTTGCCTCTGATCTTTTGTTTTTTACAGTCGATCTCATTTTGGTTAATTGTCTATTGTTTACTTTCTGATACTCGTAAAATGCGCCTGAGACTTCACGGACAGTAGAGGCTTCTAAGACTCTTCACTTCCCACTCCTAGTAAATTATTTCCTCCACTCATACCGTTAACTGTCAACCACCTCAGCCGTGTTCACGTCAGCACTTTTAAACGATGGTTTGAGCCGCGTGAGGTTGCGTCTGTTTCCTTTGCCCCTTCTCTAGTGGACTACTGGGTGAGTTCTGGCACTTTTTTCTTCATTCTTGTTTTGCTTTGTTGGTTATGAGGTTGGATTTCATATGTTTTACTTCAAATGGACCTGATCTATTCATTATTTTTATTTTTATTATTTCTATTTCTACTTTTTCAATTGGACTCTTATCTCTTAGCTTTGTTTCCTTATATCAAATTATGGTTTTGTTCAGTGTTCCGGGGAGAGAAACTCTTTTTAGCATTATTGCTAGAGTTTGTTATTTGAAAACAAACGAATTCATTGATATATACGCCCGTTCGGGATTTCCCTCGCTTATGACACGTCCAGGACGTTGGCGATCTGTTACCTTATATACATATAAATCTAAATATAACTTATTATATATGTGATCATACAGAAACAAAGTAAAAAGACATATCCAGAAGCAAATCCTAAACTAAAAAGTCATTATTTGAACAATACAACCAAATTTAAAACAAAATCTAAAGAATTGAAAATACTATAGATACCATGAACAAAAACTTAAGTTTAAACATTTATATGTCAACAAGTGAAAAAACTCTGTTGTTATTAAAAGTATTGAAAAAGGCAATCCAAGTACATGGAGTTTTCAAGAATTAATATAGCAGCTTGGCTGTAGACAAACTTTAGCCAGGTTAAATTAATTTTGCTGTACAAACCATCCCTGTTACTAAAGTTGTTGAAAAAACAAACAGGGTAATTTACCCTAAAATGAAAGAATTTAGAAAGAAAAGTAATACACTAACCCTAACAATAAAACATAACTATATAGATAGGACTAAAATCAGGATAAAAATATGTAATACAACAATATATTGCACTAAAAACAGTATTTATATCATTCAATAAAATCCCATACTTTTAATTAAACATTAAATAATCAGTGTCTCTACTTAACCTTACTAGAATTAAACACTTTCAATATAAACCGCCACTTAGTTTAACATCACATATTGCCATTATTAGATTTCCAACTATCAAACAGCATAATTCACCAAATAATCTAATTAATTTTTGATATTAAGAATTAGTAAGATACCTATGTTAAAAATCTCAAAACCATTTAAAAATGTAATATAATTATTTATCTATATAATATTTGAAAGTTGGTAAAAATGTCTATTAAAAGGAAAATTTCACTTGAAAGATCCTGGCGCCATCTATGTAATAAATCTGAAACCAATAACTCAATAGCCAAATTTGAATAAAAATACACATTACAAGTAGAATATGAAAGAACACTAACCTACAATCAAAGAAATAGAAATAATCCATTATATACCAATATGAATGTTTTATTCTAAATGGCCTAAATATTTCTTATCTATATATACTCTTAGAAAACTTATTGACATTCCATAATCCATTGCAAAAGAATGAAATTTTTTTTATATTCTTAATTCTATTATCAATGTCTATTACTAAATTTTTATTTCTAACTATATAATTTTTCACTAAGTTCTTGAAGACAGAAATGCTAAGATTACTATCCCAAAAAGGAAATTTATTAATTCGAAAATGCATTTCTTTTATTAAAGATATCTGTTACTATTTTGTTATCTATAATTTTCATATCTAGATCTAGAAATTCTGCAGCTATTTCATTGTCATTAGTTTTTATAAGTTTTCAATAATCAGGATAGAAGTCATTATGTGGCTTAAGGTCTATTTCTTTATTGAATAATATTAAATCATCTATATAACGGAATAATATACTGTGGCTAGAATTAGTAAAATCTTTCTCATAGTAGTGAAGGTAAATACTTGCTAAACTATTGCTAGCTGGACCTCCTTGTGGTAATCCTTTAATTTCATGGAAAATCCTATTATCAAAAAAGATATAGTTTTCTTTTAGAACAAGATTAATAAGATTTTTAAAATTATTAATGTTAATATCTTTTTTAAGATCAAAATATTTATTTATATTTACTAGGGTATTAGTCAAATCTTCAATATCTATAATATTAAATAAATCCTGGAAGTCAAAAGTATGTACACTATTAATTTCTACATCTTTAATTACATTTCATATCTCTACACTATTATTTACTATAATTGTATCTTTTTGCTTATTTAAATTCTCTATCACTGTCTGTATGTATTTATGTATTTTTGCAAGGGTTTGCCAGATTTTGTAATACTTATATATATATATTATTGAGTTCGCCTTCGATTTTTAGTGAAAGTACACGCAGGAACTTGAGCGAGATGACTAACGTGTCCTTTCAACTAAAGATATCAGCATATCTGCGCGACTATCAAAAAGTATAAAAAAAATAAATCAAATGAATCTTGGATCAATAAAATGAAGTAATTTAGATTAGCTGACGCAATAAAATGATCGAGAGTAAGACGTGACTTTCTATTGGTACCGCCAGCCAATCGGATTGTAGGAATGTATTCTGGGAACTGAGAGTAACCTTGGGTCAGTCGAAAGCTTCATCAATTCGGATAAGGGAGAGAAAATGTTTTGAACTGATCAATAAAAAAATTCATAGAAAATAGGAGGAAAAGGATATTTTAACCATTCTTGTTTCACAACAAGGATAAATATTCTGGTTTATACATGAAAAAAATTGAAAATAATAGCATTATTAGAACGTCGGATGAAAGAAAATAGGAACTGAAAGTTAAAAATATAAAGGAAACGTGACTATTTAAAAATTTCTCAAAATTCAGTAAATGGTCATTAGAACGAAAATTGTATGTTCCAACCAATGGTGCATTGATTGTTTTTCAACGGTCATTAGAAAAAATACTACAGCCGTAAATGTGCCAAAAATTACCCAAAACACAAAACATTAAATAAAAATGTTTTTAGAATAAATTCTGAAATTCTGGTTTCGTGGTGCATTGAGTCACCATTACGACTACATGTGTGCCAAATTCCACGGCTGTAAGTGCTATGGATTCGTCTGGACATCGCACACACACACGCAAGCATTGCCTTTCATATAAGTAAATATATTAAAAGACCTTTTTAAGCTTATAGTTTAGAAAACATCATTATAGTAGCTTTATATCGCCATAACAATCGAGTTATACCCTTAAAATAATATCGGAAATCTGAACAGACAAACTTTGCCATTAAGTTTAAGTAGCTTGTAAATACGCATTTTGCAAATCTCGCAGAGTGGTTTCAAGATGGCTAATTTGTTGGATAGCGAACTGATGTTTCTTAACATAGAAAAAGTTCTGATTGGAGCCTTTAATGACATCTCGTTGTGCGCGGTTTTGACGAAATACTCCGACTTAAATTGAAAAAAATGAATTGTCGAAAAGAAATTTTAGGGAAGAAAATAATAATATAGTAATAATTTAAATAATAACTTTTTTCTCATAAAACGCTGTCGTAACTGCTATAAAATTCTATATTTTTATAAAACATTATTTTTCAGGTAAGAAGATTATTTAAAATAATTTTGAAGGCAATTTCGAAAAACATTATAAAAATTTTATAAGTATAATATATTTATTTCGATAAATGAAATTTAATTGGAAGAGAACCTTAAATTTTCAGTAATTTTTGCTAGTTTTTTATTTTTCATAAATAGGTAAGCTTAAAACTAAAATTGTAATGGAGGGGGAATTTTAAAATACTAGGTTATTGATAATAGAATCAATTTATGTTTACTTGATGCAATATATCAATTTATGTTTACTTGATACCCGTTTGATGCAATATATCAATTTAAGTTTGATGCAATATGTCAATTTAACTTTAGAATCTTGTATTTGAGGAACGGAAAGACCATAGAGGCATTCCATGACATCCGAAGTTAAGTTATTAAGCTTTTTGATGTTACTGCAAACTCATGTGAATGGTTTCCCTATTGCTTTAATATAACTTTTGTAACAAAACAATGTGTAGTTTCAATGAATTTCAACTGGTTTGTTTAAAAATAAACATCATTTACTTATTAAAAAACTTACCAACTTGGACTTCTAAACTTTCCAAAGCATAAAATAATGAATATGTGCATTGAATTCGAGTTTGAACTAAGCAATTACGCACATCCCAAAATTCACTACATTAAAATATTTTACAGCAATTACTTTCCAGGAATAATTAAGAAACTGGATGAAGAAACCTATGTCTCTTTATTATACTCATGCAATCCACATATGCTCTCAGAGGGCTATGAGGTGGTGAGTCATTAATGACAAACATATACCACTTAACTAATTGAAAATTTTTGAAACAGAACCTCTTTAGAGAAAAAGCTACAGGTGAATATAATAACTAATATCCATTCATTATTGAAATCACGTCGGACCAATCACGTGATAGTAGGGAGAGGGAACATGATGAGACCATAACATGCTAGGAACTAAAGCGGCAAACGCGGAAGAAAAGATAGGAATATCGAATTCTGAACGTTACGACGTGATCCGTTTGCATCATCGAGACTGGAACCACGTGATAAAAGAACGAGCTAGAAGTTCCAAAGAAACGGGAACAAGAAGACTTCTCTCCTCTAAAAGACACAGAACGTGACATCATAAAGAATGCGGTGGACTGTATGTGCACATCATCAACCAGAAAAAACTGCTATTCCTTTTTTTCCCTTTGAGTGGCGTTGTCGTTTGAGTTTCGAATTTAAAAGCTGTGGCTTTCTGAGAAAAATGGAACCGTGTTAAGAAATGTCAGTTTAGAACAAAGTTATGGTGTCTAATTTTAGTTATGATGTCTAAATTTAATTATTTGATAAATTTTACGGGTCCTAAGTAATGCAGCATTAGATAATCTACAGGGAGACAGACTTTTTTCGTAGTAATGTTGTACAATGCAATTTGGAATTTGAAACATCAAAAGCATGGCCTTTTTATGTGCATTAGAAGAAATAAAATCCTCATTAAAAATCAATTTGCTATGCTCTTACAAATTTCAGATAAGTTATGAAAGTAACAAGTAGATTGAATTTCATCAACAGTAGTAGCTTTATGCTATCAGTAAAGTACCAGCTGCAAATCATTCGTTCCATGTGGAAATTCACAGAGTGAACTGCTAATAAGCATGCAAGTAATTATTGAGGGATAATTAAAGGGAAAATTGAGTTGAATTCCGTATAGGAATATTCGATAAATAATGAAGCCAGTCCACGTTCATGAGAGTGGCTCTCCCAGGTGGATTGGGAGAAAAGGAGGATTTTCTTAGAATTCGGACACTGCCATCTGTCGTTGTGGTTTTTGAGTAGGGGAGGGGAATTTCCCTTATTTTTGAAAGAGGAACTCGGATGTTCCCGCATTTTGATGTTCCTCTATTCCAATGGTCAAATGTTCATCAAATGTTCCGCGCCAATTTAAATATTAAGCTTCTGACGGGATAATTTAATCTGTGAGATGAAACACCCATATTTTTTGTGCCTAAGTGCGGGTTTTACCGAGAAAGATGTGAGACTTCTAGTAGCTTCCTGGCTTCCCACCACTCACACTACGGTATCGTGGTTTTTTCTCTAGTGCTCTTTTGATGCACGTGAGGTGCACTTTAATCTGGCAGATGATTTGCACCCAATTACGTTTGTATTTTTGATTGCCCAAATTTTTCTCAATGTTTATTTTTATATACCTGCGAAACTTCGTATACCAGTATACCATTCGCTAATTCAGTGATATTGATCGTTATTTCCATTATATTGTTTCAAAAATGCCGAATTATTTCAGGGTCTGAACGAGGACAGTTATAATTGGTAAGGACCCTTACGGGAAAACAAACGTCAACTCCCTCCAGAATTCCTAAACATTTTGTCAGTTGAAATTGCAAAGAAATACAAAAGAAATTATTTTTAAAACGCAAATATAGCATTGTGTCACTGAACATATAAGTTTGATAAGCTTTTCCTTAAGCCTAAGCAAAAATTTAACTTTTAATCTTACAGATAAGTTGCACCCGAACGTGTTAGTATTTGTATTGCGCCCGACTGAAGGTTAAAAAGGCTTTCGGTAGGAAAAAGTAGGTGTCGTCGAAGCACAGTGCCAGATAACGTCCGGTAGATCTTAGATTATCTGTGTAAATGTGTTTGTCATATCATTTGACGACACGTGAGTCGACTCCGTTAGTGTATTTGTCCAACAGGATTGCAGAAACAGTAAGTATTGATAAAATAATCAAAGGGAGACGTCACAAATAATATAAATCAATTTCTCTAGGTAAATAAAGAAGCATGCGCCAATTAGCAAAGAAAAAAAAAATGAAACACGTGAAACAATCCACTAAAGAGATTTTGCCAAATTATGTTTTTAATTTTGGTGTAGGAAGCTCGTCCTACGAAATGGTAATATCATCAGAGCTACATTTTGAAAATATTACAGTGCTGGAAACTAAAACTAATTCATTACTTTTTACTACAGAAAGTATTTTTTTGTATAAAATATACTGTGAAATGTTGAAAAATTTTATTTTAATTTAGTTTTATATTTATGTCTCGTTTTGAAACATGAGAAAGGATAGTTCAGGACAAGCCTTGTAATTTCGTATAGTGATTGCATGAGGAGGATGATAACTGAACCGTCGCTTCTATCTCCAAACTTCCGATTCATTCCAGCTGGAAAACGTTTGATGCTTGACGTCAGATTTTATGCTCACCAGAACCACATACTGTGATCAGCCGAAGTCGCCGAGGGAATGACACAAGAGGAGCGTAAGTGGGTCATAAATCTGCCATCTTACACAAGTCTACAACGGTCCAGTGGAGAGAGGTTGCTTTAGCCTTCAGTGGCAAGACCACCCGCGTTTAAGCAGACCAAGACCTTAGTCTAAGATTGCCCACAACCAATCAACACCATGAAGAAAGGCATACGACTACAGTTGGGTGATTTGTCCAGCTTGAGGACGAATCACCAGGAGGCAAGACAGCAACCCCTCCCCTCTCTTTTGAAGGTAAAATATTTAAAAAGAGGACAGATGAGAGAGACAGAAAGAGAAACGGGCGGAGTGCTACCTCCGTCGTGTTTGTTTGTGAATTCGAGTTCCGGAAATCGGAACTCAGAACGACAAAAGGGCGTTTTTCGACCCAGTGTGTAGCCGGAATCATCTCGGCTGGAAAAATGTCCCTTTGGTGGACCGTTTGCATTTTATCGAGCGTTTGTTTAACCTCGATATTTTATACCGACCCTTGGTATTTCTCATACTCATTTTGAGTTATCTGTGGATTTCTGAACTCTCATAGTTCACCGAACTCTCATGCTAGAACTGTAATCTTAGAGTATTGTCACCGTTTGTAACTTCGACGTAGCCAAGTTGCGCATTGCTTGTCTGACATTGACTTTAGTCTGTATCTCAATGAATCTCGCGATTGATATCCAGGACTTGATTTATCTTTGACCTTAAATATGTATTTAACAAAATGTACATATAATGTAATCTAGGAAATTACTCAAGAATTGTGATTCAAATTATGACGCTGAAATTTTGTGACTTCTTGAAGTCTGTTGATCCTTGATCAAACCCCGGTCGAACTAGGCCTCGACACTACACTGCTATCTTAGGTACAAATGATTTTCTAAACTGGAACATTACGTTCGCGAATCGAACCTTACTAACAGAGCACTGCGACCCACCGACGGATAACAAATGGAATATTTTGGAAGCGTTAAAAAGAATATATTGAGACACACAAAATTCCTTCAGAGAAATATAGTGGGCAGCTCTTGTCCATTCTATATCTGTAATTACAAGTACGGTACTAGTCAGTGGTAAGTTAAAATTACTGTTCAAATAAACTTTTCGTATTACCGTGACTTTAGTTAGATGACGTAGTATGTGTTTCAATGCAGCTTAGTGCTGTAGGAAGAACTTTATAAAATTAAACAACTCTCATTTTAGATGCATTGTGTTACTTTAAAAAGAATCGATTATCAGTTTTAAAAAATATTTCATATCTTTTAAATGCATAATGATATGCTTCTTAATTTTTCCCTATGCTACCAAACTCTTTTACTAATTTTATAACATTATTTTTTTAATTCATCATAGACTCAAACAAATAAAAAATATGTTTAATTCTAGAAAATCAGTATTTTTCTTTTCTCGTGTGCACTTTAAAGCAATAAATGTTTTCATTTGCAAAGCATTCAAATTTCACAGTCTGTATTTACATAAAAAAGTAAGTTCAGAACATGAACAAAAAATAAATTACGAAAATATCTTCGCTGCAAAACTGGCAGATTAAATTATACTTAATGTATCGAAGAATAACTTTCCTTAAACAAAAACAATTACGAAAGAAACTTCTTTTCTACGGAATAAATTCAAGTCAAGAAGCTCTTGAATAAAAATTTGCATAGGAGCTATTTTTAATGCGTCTTATATAAATGAAAAACTCAAAAGAATCATTTTTTCGACAGAATTAGGAAAATCGCTTGCTTTGTTTTGATTTCTTCATTTTTGTCTCTAAAAAACTATTTACCGAAGTAATTATGATGCCCTTCAACTTCATCGCTAAACTAGAAATTCAGAATTGAGAAAAAAGAATTATTCAAAGTCATTCAAGAGAAACAGAGTTTTGCCCCCATTGAGCTTTCTTAATCACTTTAATGACGCATTTGAATGCCATGAGAAAAAAATGTTTATCAGATAAATCATTGTCAAAAATATTATTAGCCTTATTTTTTTGTTACCAAAATAAAATAATTTATGGCGTACTTTTTAGTTGTAAAGCAAACCTGGAAGAAATATTTCATAAAAAATGGCTTAATTGCTTTAGTTGAACATGGATTCTGAAAAGCACGCGAGTGTAATGCTTTAGGTTTTTATTTCTTTGGTTGAATATGAAATCTAAGATAATTAATGCTTTCATGAAAAGATAAAAAGAATATTTATCGAAATCAAACACCGTGGATTTGGTTGCTTTTCAAATTTCAAGTAAATTCCACCAATAAAAGAAAACTCAATATCTTTTACTTGGATAAAGCATGAGCAACCGTCTAAAACATATTTTGATGAAATAGATTTTTTAACTGATGTTAACATGAATTGCTGTTTATATTTGAATGATTAAAGTCGTCAACACTAAAATTCGAAATCAAATAGATAAAAAAAATGTTTTGAACCAATATCAAGGTCTTAAACATGAAATTTTAAATTTTTATTTTGAGAACAAAATTGATCATATTCTAGAAGGATACTTATTTTAGTAGGATACTAATGAATTCATCATAATATTCATATTGCTATTGTTTAAATCTTTTTTCATCATTTATTCATTTCGAGGGATAAACGTTCAACAAAGAAAGGACAGTTCGAAAAATTTAAATTAGTCGAGAAATCTTATGTTTCTGGCGCTCCAAATAACGTTCTGGCAACACTAAATACGTTTTCCTTACAAAACAACTAGCATATAGCCAAAGCGAGTAATTAAGAAGAAAGTGTATTCATAAAAATGAAGAATATTTGATTCTTTCAACTTGATACAAAATTCAAGATATTCTGGTGAGTGTAATTTTATAATTGCAATAAAAATAGCTAGAAAATGTTAAAAACTACACTAAATTTCATTTCATTTTTTTACTATAAAACTTCATAAGAGAGATGGCCAGTTAACCCAGGACCAATACTGATTAGCGGCAACTAGGTACTAGGTCTTGGGGAATTGGAGACTAATACACTCTTCGACAAAATTCAATACAGTACATAACCAGCGGGAGTGGCCTCCCCTAAACTTTCTCGTATACTTTTCAAATATTTGTCATTTCCTTTCTCCCTGCGTTGATAAAAAGTTCGAACCAACTGTAACCCAGAATGCAATGACTATCAGAAGGTTTTTCATTGTTGATTATAGTGATAGTAAAATATTGATGTGAAGAATCATATTCAAAAAGATACGTATGTATTAAACTTCGCAATATTTATTTTTTTATCAAACTCTAGCAATGCGAGTTCCGCGTGTGGAGAAGAAAACAGAATAGCTTGCGCATGCGCAGAGATTGCTTTCAATGCGCAAGTAAAACGAGACGCCCTAAATGTTTGCTTTCTTACAAAATCTCGCCGCAGAATTGGTTTTTGGCAAACTTCCAAGTTTCGGAGTATCCCTTCTTTGCACAGACATTTAAGCATGCGCATGGAATTGAACAAGTATGCTATTATACAGACCGACAGACAGTCAGCCCGTTGACGGATTTAGCCAAAAATTATATACGGACCTACATTCATGACGATTAAACTGTGTACCAAATTTTATCCATCTGGCGTTTCAAGTTTTTGAGTTATAGCGTTCGCATGACCTCGAACATACAGACAGACAGACTTCTCGTTGACGGATTTTGTCCAAAAGTAGATAGAAACCTACAAATTATGTTTATTATAAACCTACAAATTATGTTTATATTATAAGAAGATTTAAAGTAGCTGGGATTTATGATTGAGACACTGAAACACACACACAAAGAGAAGTGCCATTAATAATGATATTTGCAGACCGGGTGATCTTGTATGTCTATATAAACCCCTATGCGCTTGCACTCAAATATTTTATTAGATTAAGTAACCGTGTTACTACAAGTCAGCTGAGAGTATCTATTGTTACAAAGCTATAAAGTCGTTTCCCTGAGATGCTAATCTTGGCGACAAACTTGGCGATAAATTTGGCGACTTTGGCGCGAAAGGGAATTTTCTAGAAGGACCTCGAACTTTCAACCTATTTCTACTGGTTTCATGAACTTTCTGGAGATTACGTCACTTCCTACGTAATGAAGTCACTTCTTGTTGAAAAGTATAAAGGCAAGCTCTCAAGCTAAGAAGAATGAATTGGAATTTGATAACCAAGCAAGCTGGCGAGCTAAAAAGAAACCTTTGAGCACTGTGTTGAGATTTATTGGTAGTATCTCTTGTGAATTTTTACTAGTGCTGTGTTAATACTTGTGCTACGTTTCTTTGCTTGGAATATTTGTAGAATAAAGAGCTTTATTTTTTTAATTCTGCTTATTGCATTGTAGTCACGTAAACCCACAAGCCAATTTCGTTACACTATGATGGTGTCAGTTTAATAGTAGGGTTAAGGTGAGTGTCCTCAGTTACAAATACAAAAGGATATAACAATTTTCAGTTTTTAATGACGAAACCTATGCTTAAATCTAGTTAAATAAGAAAAGAATACTCAAGAAAGTAAGAAAAATCTTCGCCTTCTCAAATTCAAAATTTCATGGAGGTATACCCACTTATCCCTTCGACATAGTGAACTGAGAACCTTTCACTACATATTTGCAAATTAATTTTTACACCTAAACAAATGGCTATTTTCAAGAAGTTTGGTACACCAGTTTAAGGGGTAAAGTCTATTCAAAACTTTGATGTATTGCGATAGTATAAAAGAGAAAAATTATGGCTAGCAAACACGATCCAACTCAGAATACAAATGTGATTTTATAAGATAGGTGGACACTTATCCTACCTTACCTAAAACATCATGAAATGAGTTTTATTTACAGAATTCAGAAAACAATAACGAATTGTATGGTATCAGCTATAAATGTAATATGTATTACCACTTACTATAATAAGTTACCTCTCAAGTTGATGCTACGAAAAAGAGCTACGGAGAGTATCATTAAGCCCATAGAAATAATTTTGAATATAATCATATTGCATCAGAAAGTCACTGTTATCTCTACTAATAATAAAAGAGAAAGTCTGTGTGTGTGTGTGTCTGTTGGCGGTGTACAGAACAGACTGTAGAACACAGAGCTACCAAATTTGGCACACATATACTTTGGATGCTGTAGATGTGCACCTCGGAGCCGTTTTTTAAAATTTTAATTAGAATTCTAATTAATTACAAATCAAGCGAAATTTTGGCGTTTTTCCTTAATGGCTTCCTAAAATATTACATTACAAGACTCATTTTTACGCCTTCTGAAAGTGCAAAAACTTTTCATTGATATTAATTAAGTTGCCGTACAAATTTTTTTCTAATTTTAATTACCTTTTAAAAATATTTTTGGCATAATTTACAACAATACTTTTCATTGTTGCAACGCATTTCAAACCGTTTGCATTATTTAAATAAATATCTAATTGCGTGTTTCTCTTTCATTGTTGAAAGCTAAGGTAATATCCTAATACATTTTGCTTTCATATTTTATTTCTTCAGTTATTTTTTGTAGAATCTGTAAACCAAGCTCTCTGAGATTTTAGGTGTATGAAGATATACATCCAGTAAGCTGAATGATTATGGTTGCTATGCTTTTATTTTTTTTTCCAGCAAGTTTTAATTCAGTAAACATGCGGCTGACCATAAAATATGCTGCGCCATTTTAATGTTGAAATCGAATGCATATTTTGGAAGAGGAATAGGAAAGTGAAGATGGCGCTGACAACTTGCATTTAGATGTTGCATGACATGGTCAATTATTTGACTCCTTTAGGGACATTTATGTAGACAATGAAAATAACAGGTGCAAGGCCACTAAAAAAACATGAGTTAAATATCCACTACAATCTGCTTACCTCGTTAAGAGAACCATGAATATAAAATGATGCAAGATTCAATTGAAATCATATTCCCGGCAAATAAGCTGGTCGCCGAAGGCGGATGATATTTGAATATAACTAGTTTAAAACCACTAATCGATATAATGTCAAATGAAACTTTATACTTCAAACATGTGTTGTTCATGTCTATAAAATATTTCCACAGCCTTAATATGCGTAGGGGTAAATGTGGTGTTTACGGTACCCACCTGTTTATCACCAATTTTTATTGGCGCAATTTCATGTGCCGTCGCCAAATACTGTTTTGGATGTGCAGTGCTCTTTTTGTTGCTTTCTTGCTCATGCGTCACCTGAAAAGGAGAGACTGAACATACAATGCCTGTGGCATTTCAAGTGTGTACCGGGCAAATTTTTTTTAACTTAAAAAAACATCAGCGGCTTCTCTTTCAGCAAAGCATGAAACCACTAGCTTCGCTTTTTCATTGAACGTTAGGAATCTAGGTTTTTTTTTTTTTAAATCCGAAAACGAAAATTTCCACACGCAATGTTTGCGGCATTTCAAGCGTGTACCGGGCAATATTTTTAAAGTAAAAAAGCGGCTTCTCTTTGAGCATAGCGGAATACTCGTAGCTTCGCTTATTCATTGAGAACCAAAACACACAGAATAAAATATGCAGTACTGAACCGATATTCAAACCTAAGAATTCCAAACGAAGTTTTATTCAAATTCTAATGAATCGACCAATCACATCAAAGAGATGAACAAAACAGTTCAATCGAAACGAAGCGCAATATGGCGTGATGTGCAAAACACCAATAAAAAGATTAATTTCCTCGCATGCGCGCATGTTACTCTGAAAAATATTATTGCGCAACCAAAAAAAAATCTTCTCTCATCTCTGTTCTTGGAGGCAAAGAGTTGGCGATCCTAACAGGAACGAAGTAAGTGGGTACCGTAAACTCATATTAACCATGTAGGGTCACATACATTGACAATTTGTCGGCTCCCAGTTTTTCACGTATCAACAAAAATTTTCATAGATTATAGAAAATAATATAACTTATTGCATTCCTCCGAATTTAAAAATCAAAAATTATTTACACACACACCGTATTTAAAAATTCTGAAATAAATTAACATCAATATAGAAATGATAAATGGACGCATTCTTTACTAACATCAATATACTAATCATAAATATATTCATTATTGATTGTTTAATTATTTCTTTATACATATATATCTTGATAAAACTCTATCGAGCAACATAAATCAGTGAATGGAAAACGTTTTGTTTCTTCCTCAATCACCTAAAGCCTAACCCAAAGTCACCAGACATTGGTTTTGTCCTTGAAAGTCATGGTCAAAGGAACTCCCCAGATCGGACATCATTGTTCTTCTTCCAAACAATAAAGACAGAGAAGTCATGGAGGAACCCAAGAAGAAAGTGAGAGCGAAAAGTTCCGGAACAAATAAGGAATTAGGTGAAAATCAGATTTTCTTGCGGTCTACAATTGTTAAGTGACCAGATGCAATTATCGGGCATATGAGAAATTAGATCTGCCATGACGAATCTAACTTTTTTGTGTAGAGATCGGATCTTAATTTGCGACAACGGATAGACCGAAGCATCGAATAAAAAATGGCTCTACTGTTGATTGTCTAGACAACAAAAAGTCGATATGTCTCCTAACCATCTGTTACTTGTCTGGCGGAGATTTTGGATGTAAAGGATTTTTTGGATATCATGAGGAAAATACACTGAATAAGAAAATGCTACTTTAAGTTATCAATATACAAATCGACATTCTAGAGCAATAAAATATCAATTGTCTCCTTATGTAAGGTTACAGTGCGATACG
This sequence comes from Araneus ventricosus, assembly GCA_013235015.1. NCBI lineage: Eukaryota > Metazoa > Arthropoda > Arachnida > Araneae > Araneidae > Araneus > Araneus ventricosus. Next base: position 121,590 of record BGPR01002873.1, on the reverse strand, counting down.
TTTCAAGCGGAAAATAGGCATAAGTAACTATGAGCGACCGCATCATCAGTGAATGGCATATACAGTGATCCTTCACTTATGCGCGGGCGCAGGGGACAGCGAAATAAACGCTCATAAGTGAGAGACGAGCATAAGTTAAAGACCACAAAAGGGAGCTTAAAAGTAAAACATCAATACAGTGTACATATATTGTTAACAAATACTATGTATATACTACTTAAAAATGTAAGTAAGATTAATTTCAAGATGCAAATACGTGTATAACTTCCGTAAATTATTTTTAAGAACACAAAGAAAATGGAAATTCTCCCGATTTTTTTAAATCTCTTTCAATGTCGATTCTGGGACATTAAAATGCTCCGCTAAAGCTTTTTTCGAGGTGCAAGGATTTTCTTCGAATTTTTGAACATCCATTTTAAACGAAAGCGACAATTTCGTTTTTTCCACCATTTTAAAATGTGACTATGTAACCAAAACTTCAAAGATGGTTCTTTCGTTAGCGATCAATGTCAAGTGGTAAGTCGAGTACTAACCTCTCTAATTGGCTGCTGTCTCAATGCGACTTTTATTGACGTCAATCACAAGAACCCCCACATACACCCCTGCGTATAAGTTAGAGGAATGTGTTCCTGGAATCTGAACAAGAGAGGAAGGGCGAGGGAATGCATTCCTAGAAGCAGAGCAAAAAGAGTTTTTGTTCTGCTGAAAAAAATACTTTAAACAAAGAAAATTTTTGCGACGCGCATAAGTGAGAGGTGAGTTTTCAGTGAGGCGCATAAATGAATAAAAGTTATCATTGTTTTCCTATATCCCTGCCTAGGACCTCGGAAAAAACGCGCATAAAAGAGAGGGCGTATAAATGAGAGGTCACTGTATTTGCTTTTAAGTATCTTAGACCCGGTGCACACCAGCCGAGTTTTGTCGTTCAGCAGTAAAATATATCAATAGTAACCCTCGTGACCCCTTCGTGGCTCCACAGGGGGAATAGGGGTTACTATTATTATTTTTATAGTTTCAACGACTCGAATCGGCTGGTGTGCACCGGCCCTTAGGGTGATAGAAATAGTCCTACGTATTACCTTATCTGTGAAATCATAAAGAAAAAAAAGCCTCTTTTATTAACCTTTTCGCGTGGGCTGTGACATACGCTGTCACATGCGTCTCCAGTCCCTTGTGAAGGGTATGTGACAAATCACAGAATCCCAGAGACTAAAGGCATTTTCACCGCACATGTGGTCAGCTCGTTTAGATGGGGACACAACAGGATAATTGGCCATTCACTCTTCAGGGGGCACTTTGACCGACGAGTGACCAGAAGTATGGGGGTGTTTTCGCTTAACACAGGCGTTGAGGCTCATTGTAATTCTC
>BGPR01002873.1:26688-114943 GCA_013235015.1 Araneus ventricosus | reverse complement strand
CCCTCCGAAATTAACGCATTTTCTCTAATGAAAATCTCCTTAATCTGGACTGACAGGTTTGAAAGTCAACCAGCTTTACGTCTCCACAGCGTCTGAAAACAGCTGAAAAACTTCGGCGAAATTAAATTTCCTGAAGAAAGGATCAGACTGAAGATATCTGACTTATTAAGTTTTCTGAAGCTTTTAAAATTAAAAGGCTAGATAACAAAGCTTTATAAGATCAACGGTGTCCAGTATTTCTTCCAAGAGATGCAAACTAAAATGGCCCATTAAGCAAATGTAATTTATATTCCTCTTAACTATACTGACATTCGATTATTGATAAATAAAAATATTTTTTCAGTAAAGTCTCACAATGCTTTTTTATTCCCTTTTATACAAATCGAATATGGCTGATGTTGTTGGCTTCTTCATAGCTCCGACATGAGTTCCTAAGATTTCTTTCTTACCTCAGTAGCACAAAGATATTGTACAATATTGAACAATATTCGCAATATTGTATAATATTGTACAATATCATATAATATTATATAATATCGAACAATATTGTACAATATCATATAATATTATATAATATCGACCAATATTGTACAATATCATATAATATTATGTAATATCCGCCAATATTGTACAATATCATATAATATTTTATAATATCGAACAATATTGTACAATATAGTGCGACATATTGTGCTACCTGGGTACTGCTGATTTATTTCCTGTTTATCAGAAAGGGATACTAAATTCTAAGTCTCCTTTGTACAATTTGATAATCACTTGCTTATCTCGCAGTTTACTCTGCATTGCGGGCAAACATTTCTAAACCAGTTTATCAATGCTGAAAAATTCTCTGTTAGGCACGGGTTTGAACACTTGGAAATTAGAAAATCAATGTGGCTGCTATTCCGGATGTTAGAGAATGTAACTTACTAATGGCTTTGGAAGAAGAATTCAGAGTAACCAAGAACAATGTAGAAGGTCTTTAAACAGCATTAAAAAAAACTCTAAACATATTCATACTTAATCGTTCAGATTATTTAGATGAACAATATCTTCTCCAAGTCACCATCTCTAGTTCTTCCTGCCTAGAGTTCACATCCTGACTTCATCTATAGTAGGTTTCTCTGTTCTCCTCTTACTTTTATATCTTCTTTAAAGTCACTTACATACTTACCCAAGTAGAGAACTGTCTCCAAATAATATTATGATTACCTTCGGTTGTCTACTGAGTAATAGTCCTCACCTGCATATGGTGCCAGTACAGACTGGCTGCTTGGATGATCACATATTATTCACAAGTTTATTCAAAAAGCGCGGTTGCGGGGTGCGTCACAGCAGCAATTTCGTGAAGAATAATAGCACTTTCTGTCACTTTATGTACTGCACTATGTGGCATATGTACTTTGTATGTTATAATTTTGAGTTTTTTTAATGGTGCATTCTTTTCAATCGTTGAGGTAACTTTTTAAAATAGCATTCTTATGCATATGCACAATAGGTGACAGAATCCGTGTAGATGTAATGGAATTGCCTGCCAAATCACATTATGATTCATAATTTGTATTATGTTACAAAATACATATGAGAATCATTGGGAAACTTGCAACCCGACAGTATAATGAAGAAATAATTTCTTACTCAGGCGTATTTTTTCAGTGTAGCTGTTAATTAACCTTCTGATTCCTAAGGCCATTGGAATAGAGAGACCTCAAAATATGGGAACACCCGATTTTCTCTTTCAAAGATAAGGGAAATTCACTTCCTATCTCAAAAACCGCAATGACAGCTGGCATTCTCCGAATTCTAAGAACCCCCTCCAATGTTCCCCAAACCCTTCTGGGCGAGCCACTCTAACGAAGAAGCGCGCGCGGGTGTGAAATCGATCACACTTAACGAAAGGGGGTGGAAACTTTACTGTGATATTCGGACGTTTTGGACGACCACCGTCTTTTGCTTAAAAGGACGGTTGGGACGATCTCGTATCTATAGAGATAATACAAAATTACATAGGTGATTCAAAAGGTTCCTCGACTATTTCTGTGGAGCATGAAGAAAATGCATCATTGGGTTAGGTTTCTGGCGAAAATGGCTTAAAATATTGATTAAGAAGTGTACTAAATGACGTTTCGTTTGCGTAGGGTGTTTATATAGCAGGCTGTTTTGATCACACGTATATGGCTGTTAATGATTACGTAAATAAATAGAAAAATTGTAACAATGACTAAAGTCAGGAAATGAATTGCAGTGAATTCTGAGTTTTCAGCTATATTGACTTGCGAAAGTAATAAGGTAATATACCAAGTGACATAACAGTTTTAACATGAGGAGCTTTCCGATTCATCTGGGTGGTAGTTAGATAATCGTTGAATGCCACGAAATAGGAACTCAAACAACAATATAACAGCTATTCATCCGATGTTAATGCAACAATACAAATTTGCAAGCAACCGTATCGAGATTGCAGATCATTATTGCTACAAATACAATCCAGTGAGACGCTTTGATGGCTACAGATCTAGTCCAAATACTCTTTTATTCATATACGTAAAATGATACTGCAGGAGATTTTGACTTTTGAAAATTGGTAGTCCGCCAGCAAAGAGCATAACTAGGACTCCTTATAAGAGCATAACTATTACTTCGTACAAGAGCCTAACTTTGACATGCTCGAATCGAGCGAAATACCTTGAAAAGCAGCTAGATCAATTCTATAATGTATGCATTTTATTCTTCTATCAGTTGCACTTCTTGATTTTGTTCCACGTGAAATAAAGAAAAAGAAATTTATATCAGAAATAAAATGAAGAAGAATTTAATTCTAAATTTCAAAAATAGCCTTTGGAACCTTCGATAACAGAATTAGGAACATCGTTCGTGCTTCATCCAGCTTTAATTTTAGTTTAGTTTGATTTAATTCATATAATTAAATCAAATAATTAATGTTAATAAATAATAATATAATTAATGTTCTTTTTTGAAGCAATCCGAGGGCTATTTTGGGATTGAACTTGCCATTTTGAACGGCGGTCAGATGACAAGGACGACACCTGAGCTTGCACCCCCTTTCCAAACTTCCACACCACATCAGAGGGAGGAAGTTCAACGTATGATATGACGTGCAACAGGACCCCTGCACGGCGGATTTTCAGTAGAATCGGACTTCGAACCTCGAACCCTCCTTCCCGAAGCCGTGGCCTATGCTTCATCCAGGATTAAATGAATCAATGATAACTGTTGGTAATAATTTTAGTACAGTTTTATTACTTTTTGTGCTACTTCAGTTAAATAAATTATCTTTTTAACCAGCTTTCTCCCAGATTCATAAGTAAAGGAATAGATCGATGCCATTTTTAAATATCCAATCTTCCATCCGATTTTACTACTACATTTTGTATTTCCCTTTTCACGAATTTCGTACTTTAGATTATAGGTACGTCTTTCGGTGAGCTCTGAGAGCACAGATCGCTATGTACACTTATTGTGGATTTTCCTTAATGGATGTGCATTACGGATTACTTAAAGGATGTTTGCTTTCCACTTACGGCTTCGGCGTACATTAGCTGCTGGAAAAAGTATTTTTCTCCTCTCTTTCTGGAAAGAAAAGTCCTGTTCTTTTTTACACATGAGGGCGAAGGTAAATTGAATTGAACCAAAACGTTTTACCTCTTGAGGTAGTAGATATTTTTTATATCTATATTTATTGATTTAATTCAAATAATGCATTAGACTTTCTTTCTGCATAGTGTTTGAAATTCTGTAAAAAATCGATTTTTCTCTTTTAAATGTATGGATTCAATATAAGTGTTTGAGAATTAATTACTTTGAAAACATATTATTTTTCTGTCTGTGTGAGTGTGTTTTATTAAAGATTTAGTTCTTCATTTCTATAAGGATTATCAAAAATAAAAATAATTTAAGATAGGATGCAATAGAGATTATCTTTATAGGAAGAATCCACTTATTATCTTTCTTAAATAGTTTTGTTTTCATTCTTACAAACTATGAGAAGTTTTAAATTGCTCCATGTATTCAGCAGTGTACATTGAGGATAATAAACTAAAAAGTTTTATTAAGATTGGGAGAAATTATTCCTTTTGAATAAGAATTATCAGTTATGAGAACCCAGGTGCTGATTTTACAATTAAATAAAAGAAATAACTAATATTAGTATTTGAATTATTGACATGACTTTTAGTAAGCCATTGAGATAAATGTTTTTCTATAATACTAAATATCTAGGCCTGCGTTGCAGATTTCAATTAAATAAATTCACTAAAAAGTAATTTTACCTTGTAAATACTATTTTCTTGCATATGTCCTCTAAATTTTCACATTGTTTCTTCAATCATTAACTTCTGTTTCAAAATCAAAAATTCTGAACCAAGCAGGTATCTGAAGAATGTTCATTAGCCGCTATTATAAAAGCCTTTCTTCCTACTCCGGAGTCACATTTATATTTTTTCTACTATTTATTGAGTTGAATATACTTCAGTATTGTATTAAGTAAACAGCAGATTTAAAATTTGCTTCCACAGAGTTCGAAAGAGCTTTTCTTTTCCAACAAGAGCTATGATATAACAGTTATTTCTATTCGAGGAGACTCAGTGTTTGAAAGCGGATCACGTCTGGATCACCGACACGTGCTGTGTGTCTAAACTGTCCACACAAACGTCTTGACATTAAGTATTGGACATTGATCGGCCACTGTTCGAAGAAGTGGAAGTTCTCTCGCCTTCCCCTTCTTGTTTTTTATCAGTGAATACTAAAGGGTACGTCTCTAAAAGTAAAACAAACATAAAGATTTCAGACTTGCACCTTGCTGGGATGATGTACTGTGTTTTTCAGCTCTTTTTATCCCCTTGAAGTAAAACATGACTAAACTATTGAAGAAAGAAACTGCATCTAGGTGGCATGAAATCTTCAGTTGGAAAAATAGTAACATCTGATAAATGCGAATATGTAGAAATTTTGAATGCATTTTTGACAGAAGTCCTGTCGTTCTAATACATAATCCCAGATCAACCTTTAGGAAAAATTGGGCAGTTATCACATTTTTAATTTTAAATAATTATTAGTTTATGTTCCTATCTTTCTCATAAATCGTTATATAAAGTCATATAAAATTAATTTAAATTGGTTATAAAGTATTTTTAAGGTCATTTTTGTTTGTTACACAATCAATCATACAACGTTCCCACTTAAATAAGGGCCATCCTCTCTTAAATTCAGAACGACGGCAGCTATAGTCATGAAAATAGTATCTAGACATAGTAAAACGTCTATACGCGAAGCGATGAGCCCTCTAACAGCGCCACCTGGTGTCAAACTCCATAATTTGAAATTCCTATCTCAAAAACGATGCAAAATAGGGGGAAATGTCAATCACAAAATTGTAGAGCGTCATCGATTTAATACAAAAAGACAACTTGCGCACATTAATACGAAGAACAAAATGCTTAAAATGCACATTTGTTTGTCGTCACAAAACTTGGGCAAAAGGAGAAAATGTTATTTTTTGGACAAAAAATAACCCCATTATACTTTTTCCTGTGGAAATAACTCAAACAACAGATGTATGAGACCTTTCCGCCAACATTTCAGGACTTTCGTTGACGTATTATAGTTGCTTGTGCTAGGGCACCAACTATATGCTAAAACGCGTGTAAAAAGTGAAATTCAAACAAGGGCTCAAATCTGTATTGTAGATGACGGAGAGCACTTGGAACACCGAAAATAAAGGTATCGTGTGATAAATAATTGTTTTTTCTCTTTTCAACCCGCTTTGTGACTTCATAATTTCAGAAATCACGAAAACTCAAATTTGCATTTTAAGCATTATGTTCTTCGTATTAATGAGCACAAGATGCATTTTTGTACTAAATCGATAACGCTCCACAACTTTATAAATGACATTTTCCCCATATTTTGCACCGTTTTCGAGATAGGAACGCTACCTCCAGAGTTTGCCACCAGGTGGTGCTGTAAGTGGGCTCATCAAATAGCGCATAGACATTTTACTTACCTTGACACTACTTTCATGACTATAGCTGCCGTCGTTCGGAAGTTAAGACGGGGTGGCCCTCATTTAAGTGAGAACCCTATATGTTTATGTATCGATTTTTTTATTATTATTCTTTAAAATGATAAAAAAAAAAAAGATAATGGTCTGTTGGGCCGTTAAGAAGCAGATTTAAATGTTTGAACAGACAAGCAATTACTTAGCATTATTTGTGTATTAAGTAAATAAAAGCGACAATCAGCTCAGCAAAAAGATTTAAATGCAATTGAAAATAAATTATTTCGATAAAAATCGTAATTGCAAGATTCCAAAAGTACCTGAAAAGGACTATGGCAACTTCAAATGTGAAAAAAGAATAATTTCCACCTCGATTTGCAGTCCATTCCAGCATTACATGCTGATTTAAATGAATCATCGTCTTATTAGTATACTGTGAAATCGAATTTGCTTTTTTAGTACCAAAACAAAACAGAAATAATGTCAAAAGCAAAATATCTTAAAAAGACAGAAGAAAATCATGGGTATTTTGAGATTTGCTATGAGAAGCCAACCATAATGTGTAAAGTTGTACAAAAAAAATTTTACAAATAGTTTAGTTTATATTACTTTCTTCAAAGCATTGTTCCTTTATTATTAAAATGATTTATATAGACATGAATTTTAAGTGAGATATTTCTTTGTATTTTGCATGTATTTCTATAAGGAATCTGTATTTGAAAGTTCTTTTTCTTTAATTGTATCTTTGTGTAAATTGTTTCTGAACTACGTATCGAGGACTACAAATCATTCTCAAATTACATAATTTAGTTTTCATTTTGCAAAATATTAATTAGCGTCGCCTTGATAGCATGTGGCAAATACATGTTTATGTTTGCCTGTCTTAGTTTCTAATTCATATTTATGTATCTTTAGAAAGTGATGTGCATAGTTTTCCATAGAATTTAATCATTCATCCTATAAAACATTGAAAGATGAGGCTTTTATGACTTCCAAATCAAATATCTTATTGAAACTTCGAATTACTTTTCTACTAATTATGTGACTTTCTTCATTCATGAATAGTCTGTAAATTTCTGCGTCATATTTTCGGTCGACATCCAACTTAAGTTAATAATACAGTAAATTTACACAAACAGCGTCATCAAATATATTACTAAGAGAAAATATTACTAGAAACGATAATAATACGCAATATTTCTTTCTCGGGAAATATCATCAAACGGTTTTCATTAAGAGTCTTTATAGAAAACAAACCGCTGAAATTGAATTAATACAGGCTTCAGAACTCAATGAATCTAATGAATTTGTTAATATAATTAACCTAAACAATAAAATCAGCTTTCGGAGTTCATTTGTAATCAGAAATATTATGTTTTGGATAAAAAGTGACGAAGCTCTTGAAATATCGCACTAACAATCTAGAATAATAGATGGTACTCCTAGATAAACCAAAACAAACATCAAGTTACGGAAATACTTGATGTTAACTAAATAAAAGCACTTTACTCAATGGATTCGAAACGACTTCTATGACATTTTCTGCTCTATTAGCATTTGTATATAATAGGATAGACATTGTTTTGTTTTCATCATCTGAATTGACAGAATATTGTAACAAAAATCTCTCTGGGTGTATGGTGCAAACAGTCCAACACGCAAGGTAATGGAGAATGAAGGTTTATTCACAAATATTAATTATAATAAATTATTATTAAATATTAATTTTATCACAGGAAAACACGTAGCACAGGCAACAGGAAACAATAGATCTTGCACAGATTAGCAAGGTAAATAGACAACAATTCACACAGGTATTAACAGTTCAGCACTTTGAGATTTAGCAACACTAACAGTCAGCAAATCACTAATAACGACAATAAGAGCACTTTCAATAGCGCTGAGCTCACCGGCTTCCTAGCTCGCACTGCAGACGAATCTTAAAAGTCGTTTCAGTGGATCAACACACACACCGCTTCCTGATCCAAGTGCGGCCCTTATATATATTCTCCCCGACAGGCTGTGACGTCACATGGAGTTTTCTCTTACATTCGAGCATATTTTCTTTCCTAATAGAGATAACGAGAAAAGGGTCACATTTTCAGGAATCATCGATTTATCGCCAAGGTCAGGGGTCCCGGAATGGTCTCTGCCCGTCACTCCATGCTTATCCCTGTAAAACTCCGTCCCCAATTATAAGACTAGCGAGGCAGGAAAGCGACGTTACATCTTTGTAACTATATTTTGAAAATTGTGTTTCATTTCACTGAAGAGAACAGATGGAACAATTGAACCATATATCCTGTCTCATCTTTTACATCGCCCATTTCTATAAACCTTTCTTTAAAATTGACATCACTGTAATGCAATGATTTCAGATTAACCACAAGCTGTAAAAAATACCGTTTACAATACGAAATACATTTCTTTTATCTGAGCGTGCACTGAGTTTAATCTTTTCTATAAACCTTCGTATTTCCTGCAGAAGTACCTTTATGCAAATTCTAAAAAAATAATACAAGAAAAAAATGCCTATCGAAGAGACTGTCAGAAATATTTTGCAAGTAACCGCACAATATAATTAAATAAATATTTATGCAATTCATAGGAATACCAGAGCTTCAATAATGTATATTAATTAATTAGTGCATCACCACTTTCCCCTTAAATTTCGGTAAGGGGAAAGTGGAATAAAAAATGAAAGTGGACTTTTCTATATACGAGGATAGATCCAAAAAAACTTACAAGGGTAATAAAAAATTATTTATTGCCATTATATAGAAAATTAAGAAGCAATTAAGAAGCATGATGCATTTAATGATTATTACGTAATGATATATCATTACGTAATAATCATTACAGTTATGAAAAAGATATTTAGACCAGCGTATTATATGTTTAATAAGGATTTTTACCTCAACAAATAAGAAGGATTTAGTCCAATAATTGCATGGTTAAATTTTGTTTCTTCGGGGTAAAACCGGGTACTCCAAGGGGCGCAAGACTGGGGCGGACAGCATTCATGATTCCTCAGATAAAGACGATAAAAAGTAATCATGCGTTCTTTGCTTATATTGTATGAGGTATTTTCTAATTTGAATAAATGCAAAGGATGGATCCAATGTATAAACTGTCTCATCTGGGCCCACGAAAGCTGCTGTGGCGCGGAGGAAGAAGGCATCTGCCTAATATGTGAATTTTACAAATAATATTCTTAAATTGTCATATAAAACGAAAATCTCTGTTACTTTTCCGCTGAAAATCTAGCTTTCCTGATGCCCTATAAAAGTTAACATCTGTACCCGGTTTTACCTCACTATTGGGTAAAACCGGGTGGTTTGACTTTTTATTTATAAAAATATCATTTATAAAAAATCTATTGAAACTATGACTTTTCAGAAATGATATATTGTACTCAGTTAAACAATGAATATTTTAATAAAATTTGACAAGCTCTATGTCGAGTAGTTTAGCTCCAACAGGCCTTCGAGTCTTAGCTACAGGGTTTTACCCCATTTTCATCTATAAGACAGAGTAATGATATATTTCATCTGGATTAAGAGATTATTTGAATACAAATGTTTCGAAATGTGAATGAAAATCGTATCTCAGAAGCGCATCGATCTTAAAATCTGAAATTCGATACGAAGATTTTGTACCATAATTGTAGTTTTTTACCAAATTTTGGAGAAATCCTGTCATGGAAACTCCATCTTTCTTTCCGCCCGTGTCCATGTGGACATGATAACCGCAAAGAGCTTGGTAAATGAAAGTCACCATGTGGTTTTATCATCAAAATTTTAGATCTATATCAACCTTTCGAGAAAATCCGACAAAGGTTGACCAATCAAGAACATTCATTTGCCATCGATGGAACTTTTTTTACTCCTCTGTTTCTTTCAGGTTTAAGAACCTCAAATGCAATCTCAAAAATCTTGTGCAGACCTAGCTCTCTCTCTGCAACTTATGTGCAGGACGCAAGGACAAAGTTTTCCGTACAGCTATTTTTCTCTCTTTTGTTCCAGCTACACCTATTAAATAGGCACATGCACCACTAATTGGTAGCCGGGCACGAGTGTGAGAAGCTGGCATTGCTGATGAATTCATAATAATTGAAAGGTCTCATAACCGTACCTATCACGGAAAGTAACACAAAGAACAAGTAATGAAATCCTAAATAACAACGAAATGAAACGAGAATCACGAACCGAAAAAAACCAAAGTCGATATTATAAAGGTGTTGTATATTAAAAAGTGGTTACAAAATTTGAAACAGTACTTGTTCATAACAGTACAAGGCAGATAAACATAATATATAAGATCCATTCATAATAATTGAAAGGTCTCATAATCGGACATATCACGGAAAGCAAGAAAAAGAACAAATAATGAGGTCCTAAATAACAACGAAATGAAACGAGAATCACGAACCAAAAAAACCAAAGTCGATATTATAAAGGTGTTGTATATTTAAAAGTGGTTACAAAATTTTAAAACAGCACTTGTTCATAACAGCACACGGCAGATAAACATAATATATAAGATCCATTTATAATAACTGAAAGGTCTCATAACCGGACATATCACGAAAAGCAATAGAAAGAACAAATCATGAGATCCTAAATAACAATGAAATGAAACGAGAATCACGAACCGAAAAAAAACAAAAACAAAGTCGATATTATAAAGGTGGTGTATATTTAAAAGTGGTTACAAAATTTCGAAACAGCACACGGCAGATAAACATAATATATAAGATGAATTCATAATAATTGAAAGGTCTCATAACCGGACCTATCACGGAAAGCAATAGAAAGAACAAATCATGAGATCCTAAATAACAACGAAATGAAACGAGAATCACGAACCAGAAAAAACCAAAGTCGATATTATAAAGGTGGTGTATATTTAAAAGTGGTTACAAAATTTCGAAACAGCACACGGCAGATAACATAATATATAAGATGAATTCATAATAATTGAATGGTTTCATAACGGATCTATCACGGAAAGCAATAGAAGGAACAAATAATGAGATCCTATCACGGAAAGCAAGAAAAATGACACATAATGAGATCCTAAATGACAACGAAATGAAACGAGAATCACGAACCAAAAAAAAACCCAAAGTCGATATTATAAAGGTGTTGTATATTTAAAAATGTTTACAAAATTTCGAAACAGCACTTGTTCATAACAGTACACGGCAGATAAACATAATATATAAAATCAATTCATAATAATTGAAAGGTCTCATAACCGGACCTCTCACGGAAAGGAAGAAAAAGAACAAATAATGAGATCCTAAATAACAACGAAATGAAACGAGAATCACGAACGAAAAAAATACCAAAATCGAATTCTGAACGCTACGACGTGCTCGGTTGGCACGTCGTAGCTTTCATGGAGGATGGAACCACGCGAACAGGCAGGCGGTAGAAGCTCAAAAGAAGAGTAAACACAATGACTTCTCGCATCTAACAGGCACAGGACGTGACTTCATTAAGACTGCTGTGGACTCTATGCTCACATCGTCTAGTGAAAACACTGAAAACTCCCTCCTACTCTCCCTTTTAGAGGCATTGTCATTTGAGTTTCGGATTTAAAAGTTTCGTTGGTTTTGTTTTTGATACAAAATTTAGTTTAGAAACTTCATTTTAAAAGATGTAAAAACTGTGTTTTTCGCAGCAGTGAAAATAGCACAACATATCATTAGTGACCTGAATTCAAATAAAGTTATTCATATTTAGAAAGTATTTATTAGAAACAATACTTACAAAAAAGTTAAGTTAAAATATAATTTTGGACAGATTTTTATGTATATTTTCAGAAAGTCACAACAATAGAAATTTCTTTTCAGAAAATGAAGCCTTATTTTATTTAATTATAATATATATAATATACGCATAGATAAATAAATCATTTCTTTCATATAAAATATATTTTTTATGTTAACGATTTTTTTTAAAAATCTTATTTCCACAGTTTTGATAAATTTTATTAATTTTAAGTAGTACAACAGTAAATGATAAATATAAAGATATTTTATTTATATATTTTTTATCATATATAGTTTATTTTTGTGTTTAAATTTTTTTTAATATTTATAATATATAATGTCCATTTTTCTGACTGTTTTATTAATTTACATAACGCAACAATAGAAGCAATAATTTATAATAAATGGAACAAAGAATTTATGTGTAAAAGTTTTCTAAAAATATATAGGGTTTCATTTTGAAAAAGATATGCTCTTTATCTACGGTAGAAACAGTCAAGCTTTTTTCTGCAACACAATATATTTATGCAAGCAAACATTTTTCGTCTTTACAATAGCTGTGCAAAATGCATTTTCGCGGCAACAGTAACTCTATGTAGTTATTAAAAGTAATATTTTAAAGTATATGTTTTCGTTGTTAGTTAACATATGAACAAAGAAATTCGTAGAATTTTTTTAATGAAGAAAGAAACGCGAATTTTTTACTGGATTTGGTGTATAATAATCATCACGATATCGAGAACTATAATAATTGTCTAACATATTGGAACGGAAAATATAGCACATTCTACTGTCTCTTATATGGAGAGCTAGGAGAGAAATTATTGTCACCATAAAAAAATTTGACCTTGATATTTGAATAAATTGCCATTTTTTAAACACCTGAAAATAAAAGAAAGATTCTTTGTATAATAGTACGGTTTTGTCTAGCTACATATCCTTGGGTATTTGAACAATATATAGAACACCGCAACCTAACATGTAAATAAAAGCTAATATAAAAATTTTGAAATAAAAAAATAACAGTGATGAGTATTCAATGGGAAAAATAATTTTGGAACATTTAAAATATATTCATGCATGCTATTCGAAAACGTTTGGTTGCCAAGTATGTATGCAAAATCATTTTTATCACACATTATATATGACGTCTGTTGAAATATATACTTAAAAAACGAAGGAAGAAAGCCTTGGATTTTTCAAAACTTTGTTTATGCTCTAAGGGTAATCTATCAGTGAGAAAAATACACAGACAAGAAAACACATAAAATCCATCCATTCACGTCATTTTTCAAACTACCGTATTCTGATCTCATCATAATAGCCTGTTTTGTAAATAGAAATAGGACTGAAGTATTGAAACAATATTCTGTGGCAAATAGATCTTCCCTGCGAGCAATCAAAGATTTTAATCGCCGTTGAAACACACAATAAGTTTTGTTTCTATGTATAGTATATCAGGTCTACAGAAATAATTCTCTTACATTTAAAAAATATAATTTTTAATCCAAAATTGTATTAGGTGGAATATCGATAGTCGGTGTTTATAATTAATCCTCTAAGCGTTTTAACCGTATTTTACTGTTTTTCAAGTTCAGTTCAAAAGCGGATAATTCAAGTTTATGTGTATAATTATTTAAATTATCATGAAAAAAATATTCTTAGGAGTTCAAAGACCTCCCAGATAGCATGCACACTTGCAGAAAGTGTGAGTTTTCTTGATATTAGTTTGTCATGACAAACTTTATGCGGAAACTTTGCAGCAAACTTCCTGCAAAGTAACAAAGCATAATCGACCAAGCCACCTGCAAAGCAACTTTGCTGTGAAGTTGTTATGATAACCTTTACGCCACAATTGCAAAACTAGTTTGCTGCAAAGTTGATAAAGCACACTTACTCACCATGATCACGATACAATTGTATATATCTGGTTTTGATCTTTGTCTCTGTTTTAAAAAAACATCCAATTTTTAGTAGCATCTCCTAGACCGTCCTTCTTTTTATTAACTCAATAAATCAATGACAATTTGTAAGAAACTAACAAGGCCTTTTTATGAAAAACATTTGAAAAATTCTCCATCATTTTACTAAATATAGAAGTAGCACTTTAAAGAAAACTATATATCGCCTTTTTCTTAATGTTGAAATTTTAACGTTCATAAACAAAATTAAACCTAAAAAACTGTCAATGTTTTTTGAAAAATAATAACTTACATTTTGTCCCATATTTTAAAACTAATTACTTTTGAACCCTAATTTCATAATTTTTTCTACTAGCAAAACGTAATTATTAGCGAAAATCGCTCTCCCTTTGACTTCAAATCATATTCTCAACTCAAAATTTAAAAAAATTAATGAAATAAAGAAAACAGTTTAAAAGAAAACGTGTAGAAGATGTACGATCTATTAGGGCAATCTATCTTCTTTTATGAGTCCCGCTGCCTGTGTGGCTAAGGCGACTGGATTTGAAGTCGGTTGGTGGGGCTCTGTTTGCGTACTCTGTTTTTACTATAGTTTGCAATGAGTGACGCGACAATTTTTTGGGAAGTTTAACGCGTAGTGACTCCCTCGTGTGCGTTAACTTGCAGTAGTCTTGTTGTGAACTTGCGGTCTTGCCGTGTCAAACTTGCTGCAAACTTGTTGCGAAATTGTTATATGGGTTGATTAAGCTAAAAAAAGATCCAATTATTTATTTTAAAAGACAAATTTAATATTTCAAACCTATTTGATCGAAACCGCTAACAACTTAAAGGGATAAATTCCAACAAATATAGCAATTGCAATATTTTTACATATAATAAGGATTGCATTCCACTTGTAATAATACATATTATATGATACATAATAGATTTCTCACCGATTATATACAAATAAAAAAATTAAATGTAGTTAAGATTTTCTACTACAGAATGATTTTTCGTTGTGAAATATAACTCCATTAGAATGATGGGATAAAACTGTATCATACTAGAATTGTTGCACGGAATGTTTCAAAAATTAATATATATATATATATATATATATGTATACGATACAAAATACATTTTAACAATTCTTGACTATCCATGATTTTAATTACCAAACCGTTACCAATATTAGTTTCTTGATTTATAACTGATGTAAAAAAGTTGTATTAAATCTAGAGAAAAAAATATTTGATTTTTCTTTCATTTCAATGCTAGATTTTACAATCCGTATTTGCATAAATATGATGGAAATGTTTCAAAAAAATTCGAAAATTATTTTCGACGGGAAAGTTGGAGGAAAATACTGCAAATAATTGAAAAAAATTCTTCCAAGCAGAAATTAATACGAAAGAAGACTTTTTTCTAATAAACAGAAGTTAATAAGCAATTAAGTAAAAACCTACACGAGAGAATTTTTAATGCAAATTATCTGAATAAAAACTCAGAACAGACATTTATTTGACGGAAATACAAAGAATCTGGTACATTTGATATCTATTTCTTGTTTCCAAAAAACTGTTCACCTAACTGTTATGATGTTCTTTAATTCCATCGCTAAACATGGATTAAAATAGTATTCAAAAAAATTATTATTTATGATCATTCATTCAAGAGAATTGAAATCATTGAAATACTATACATTGAAATACTATACTGTCTCTATCAAGCTTTCTTAATCTCTCTAACAGTCTTTTTCTTAATGCCACGAAAAGCGCTTTTCAAACAATCATAGAATAAGTTTTAGTATCATTTTTGTTATTTAAATAATGCAATTTCTGACGGCATTTTTATTAAAAAAACATCAAATAAATTTGCGTACTAAAGCAGATTTTATTTGTAACAACTGTTTCAGCACGCAAAGATTCTGAAACTCAGTCAGCTGTAAATATTTTAATGCTTTCTTTCTTCTTTGTTTGCGAAAGAAGTTACAGTTCTCGTTTGTAATCACGAAAACTGAAGAGTCCCTTTGAGTTCTTTTGAATTACCGAATTCTTCAAATCAAATGAAACTCAATATGGCTTAGGTTAGCTAATCTCATATAACTTTCGAAGAATTAATATAAAGTATTAAATGAAACAGAATTTTTTTGTCTGAATCTAAAAAGTATGTTAATAGGAAATAGGTACTACAAAAATGTAGAAAAAATGGTGCGTGTTATCAAGAAACAATATTGAGTATCAATAAAAAGACAAATATTTTTTTGCAGTATCAACGAGGTGCAGATAGAATGAAATATTGAATCTTTATTTTGAAAGCCAGACTGAGTTAACAGGCAAATGCGCTTTGTTATTAACTGACGTGTAGAGTACAACTTCTACATTGACAATATACTTTCCATTTGAATTATTTTAACCAATTACAAAAGAGGTCATAAAAGCGAGGTCAAATCAAATTTATTGGGAAAGGAGACCAGGAAATTAAATGAGAATAATGTGCAAAAATGTATTTCTAAAACGGAAACCATTAAACTAAGATTAATGGTAATATTGATAGCAATTTTCCGTAAGATATCCATATTCTCAATCGGATTTTTCATATTTTTGTTATTTAAACTAATTTCAATAGTTCATTTTTTTCAGAAAATGAGCGGCCAATTAATGGAAAGAAAACTATTCGGAATTAACCAGCATAGAAACGCAATATTTCACAACAGATAAGAAATAATGCCCTTCAAGTCTTTAAAATGGAATGCAAAATGATATCGATTTTATTTAAAGAACTTTTGAAAGAAAACCGAATTATCAGCATGAAAAAAAGAGAAAATTGGGGGAAAAGTTTCAACTGTCAGAAGAATCTGAATTAGGCTGCTTTTGGTGTCCGAATACTATCATATGACGTCGTATGTGTCTCGACGCTTGATAGAGTTATAAAAAGTTATCGGAAATTAACCAACTTTAACCTAAAATATAAAGCATAGATACACAATTCATTAAACATTTGTCAAAATTAAAACAGATACATAATCAAATACATCAATTACGCTCATAATTTTAGCTTGTATTTGTCCTTCCTTATAAAAGGAGTGAATTCTCCAATCCAGATATCGATACAAATAAACTCAAATCCAGTAACATAAAAATAGTAACTATAAATATACATTTTCTACTGTTCAATAGTGTTTATACTACACATTTATAATGTTTACAACAGGACACTAAAACTCTTTTAAGCAGCAAAAGTAAATCACAGAAGCTAATTTTCTTCCCTAATCTCTTGAGACATGCATTAGTACCATCAGTCCTTGCTGTGGTCCTTGAAGACCATGGGCAAAAGAAATTCTCCCGCTTTGGACATCGTTGTTGTTCATCTGAACAATAAAGACTGGGAGAAGTCACAGGACAACCCAAGGGAAAAGGCAGAACGAAACGTTCCGGAACAAATAAGGAGTTGGGCGAAAAGCAGATTTTTTGCGGATGACAATTGCTGAGTGCCGAGATGCAATTATTGGACATATTAGACATTAGATTGTCCGAAGACGAATCTACTTTCTTGTGTATGAAGATCGGCGCTCACTTCGTGAAAACGAATACGCAACACTGAGCGTTAAAAAGAGGATCTGTTGATTGATTGGACGACAAAATGTCAATATATTTTCAATTCAAGGGTCATTATCAACGAGTAAATCCAACTATCTGAGGAAGATACTAGAAACATGAGATCTTTCTTTTTTAGATAATTCTATTTAGATTAGTTCAATAAAGTCAGATGCAGAAAAGTAACAACTTATAAATAAACTTTTTAAGTAGTATGAAATCAATTTCTTCAATAAGGTATATCAGAATAGGTATGGGCCCCTTTGTCCTGATGGTAAGGTCTCGGCCGGAGAGTTCCAGGTTAACAACGCGATACGGCAAAACAACCTCTATGTGTGTGGCTATGGTGCACGTAAAATCTGAAGTCGATGATCAAATATCATACAGTTTATTCTCAATTTAAGTGTCATCATCAACCAGTAAAGTCAGCTATCTGACAAAGATAATTGAAACATGAGATCTTTCTTTTTGATATAATTCGATTTAGATTAGTTGAATTAAAGGAAGATACACAGAAATATCAACTTATAAGTAAACTTTTGATGCACTATAAAATCAATTTCTTCAATAAAGTATATCAGAATAAGTATGGGCCGCTTTGTCCTGGTGGTAAGGTCTCGGCTTGAGAGTTCCAGGTTCAATAACGCGATTCCTTTAATCTTCCAGCGGCCAAGCTCTCTGTACCAACATGAAAGGTCGTTCGTGTTTCATAGATACGCTATTGCAAAATATGAGTTTTAAAAGGATAATTATGAAAATTAGATCGTAAATGGGTAAGGGCTAATTAGTACAATTATTTTAAACAATTTTTATTTACAAAGGAATCGAAACAATGTAAACATGAAACATAAAAACAATATAAAATGACTAATGAATGATATAGACAAAAAATGAAATTGCCACTTTATCATTTGAAATATTAGCGTTCGTAATATAAAACTACAAAGACAATATGGAAGTAGAAACACACTTGAAATTTAGATCTAAAAATCAAGAAGTCAGTTTTATTTTCATTTTACTGACTTAAGCCGAAACTTTCGTTCGTATCTCTGAAAAACAAATAGCAGATTTGGAGAGTCCTATTAATACCTCGAATTCCAAACGATGACTAATAGTTCATCCAAAGGAGCTGGAAGAATAACCACGGTCATAGTTTCGTCGCGCTTTCTGGTAAAAAGATGTAAAGCTAAATTCTTTTTTAGTGTATCTTTCACATACGCCCGCCCGCTGGAAGGCTAAAGAACTGCCATATGTGTGGTTGTGGTGCACATTAAATCTGAAGTCGAAGGTCAAACATCATACTGTTGGTGTGACGTGATTGGAGAGGATTGCTCATTCTTGTCATTGACCATGGTTGAAGGTAACGAGGTTCGTTGCAAAATCGTTCTGGTATTAATTCAAAAATATTTCTAAACTAAACTAGATTGAAAAAATATAAATGTTACCGCACTACTTTCCGAACTCGCCACCTAGTGACCGTTGGAAAAGACAGTCAGTTCAAGTTCTGTAATCGACAAATAAGCATGATATTCTGCCCCATGTAATTGTATATTTTATATATCCTGAAATGTTTTGCCCTTAATTGTTTGTCCTTATATGTTATGTCCTTTTAGGTTTAACTACCTGATATGCCAGGCGTTGCTCGGGATAAAACTATTTTCCACAGTCCAAGTACTTATAACACTTTCAATTTACTAGAAGTGTTTTTCGCGGAAGCGTCTTTCGTTAATTTTCGTTAATCAACTGAACCTTTGGACCAGTAGTGAAACACCCTTCTTTTTTCCTCCCCTTAGTTTGAACCACTTGGCAAGAATCTCGTAGCAATCATTGCTGTGGCAACAACAGAAACTCTTTCATATCTTTTAATTTTTGCCATTATCCGGACTACAATTCTCTTGTCTTTAGTGTTTTTGTCACTGACTGGAAGAAACCGTATAGTGTTCTTTCTTTTTCTCCTTAGGCCCTCTCCCTCCGGTAGGAAGTGGGTTCAACAATCTTGAAGAATTTTAAACACTCATTATGATCATGAAATTAAATAAAAATGCTTTTAAAAATTAAATGAAGCATCGCGGAAAGAGAGTAATTAACATCATTGCACTGTGGCGCAAACATATTGAAAGAGGTATATGTTACGAAATAAAAGCTATATAAAATTTCTGTGTTTCTGTTAACATTCAAAGAAACCAATATTTTTATCATAACTTTCACAATGGCAAAAATACCGGAATGAAGGATTTGATAAAACGATCAAAGGTTTGAATTTAATTACAGTAACAGAAAGCATTGTTACAAATTGTGTATGAAATAAATTTGAAATGTTCATTAAATTAAGAAAAAGAACGCATAACATTTAATTTGAAATCATTAAAAAGATGATTTTCTGCTTTTTAAGATGGTATGTAAATAATCTACGTGCAATATATTTTTCTGAAATTATTGGCGAAAAATTGAGATAAAACACCGAAAATTGGCTTATTTTCGTCATTTAATTAAATATCTTAGGAAATAATTTTGTTTCAAAGAGTAGAATTGATCTGAGAATGGACTCCAGAATGGCATGTGAAGTTTCATGTCAAGACTATTCACCGTTTAGGAGTTCTCGCGACAGATAGACCGTTAGAACATCTTTTTCCTCTTCCTACGATAGGAACCGGACTAAGTAGCCTTCGAGGCTTAGCACACACTCATTAGGATCAGTTAAAAATTTGCGAAAATTAATCAAAACAACGAGAGAATAATTCATTAACGTCATTGGATCACTGCGCAACTGTATTAAAAGCTGTAAATTCTACGACAACAGGAAACCGGAAGTGAAAAGTTGCCTTTGTTGTTCATGGTCAAATAAAGCAATATTTTCTTATATTAATTTTAACACCGGCAAAAGCCCACGCGCGAAACAGTAATTTGGCTGGAATTTATTTTTATAAGAATGAAAAGTATTGTTAGAAATTGCGTTAAAAATATTTTTTTATTCTTAAGAACAATCAGAGAAAATACTTCATCGCAATGGAATTATTAGCATTAAGAAGATCATTTTCTGCTCTTTAAAATGGCATAAAAATCATTTATGTCTAATAAATATTTCAGATGTTATTGGCAAAAAATGTCTAAGCATTAGGCTTAAAAATAGCTAATTTTCGTTATTTAATTAAAAAAAAATTAAGAACTAATTATTTCTGAAAGTTAAAAATAGCACCGTTGACCTAGAAATATGCTCTAGAATGTCGTGTGTAAATTTCATGTCGCTACCGTTCACCGTTTAGGAGGAGTTCTGATGACCGACAGACAGATATATGCATTTCCTGCTTTAATTATGGATATTTATAAAAATAAGCAAAATTTTCAGAAATAAAGGTAAATTAGTTCAAAGTCTAACCGTTGCCTAGCAACGGAGTAGCTATAAATTTGCGTTATTTCCAAATCGTCTGTACGTAATTAAAAATTATAAAACTTTAAAAAATTAATAAAAATTGAAGGAAAAATGTCACAGAAATAAAATTGGTGTCATTAAAAAGGTACAATTTTGAACTTTAAGATGGTATAAAATTATTTGTTGTCGGACAATGTTCTCTGAGGTTACGGTGGAAAAACGGTTTCGGTTAGTTTCTAATTAACTGCCTGTTTAATTAACTTTTGGGCTTTGAAAGTCCATAAGTGTCTTCGACTTTGTCTTAAATAATAAGTGTAAAAAATTTGATTGAAAACTGTCCATTGGTTTAGGAGAAGATGTGGAACATAAACACATACATAGCCACATACATAGTCACAATAACTTTTATTTATATTAAGATTAAAAGTATTTAAATCAATTAAGCTTCTCTCTTTTAACATCTGCTGTTATCCCTAACAGGAATTAAATTATGGCGCCCAAATGGTTACATAGATATTTAATGAAGTTATTATTGCGAAAGAAAATCGATACATTCTCATTTGTCGATAATTGTTAACTGTAAAATGATGCTCTAATTTAGGATCCGAGATAAATTTAATTTCTTTGCTTACATTTGGTAGAGTAAAATATTAAAGAAATTAAATTCTTACTAACTGCATATTTCATCTCTTTCTCCTCCATATTAATGTATAAATTATAATGTGCACTAAATTAATTTACTAATACTAAATTAATATGACTACATAATATATAAATTATGTGCTCGTAAAACATTATAGCATTTTTTTTAAAGTGTGTGAAAGTAGAATAGGAATTTTTGAATATCATGTACTCTAATTTTTCTTTTTCTCTATTATTTTTAAAATCGTTTAATTATTTGCAATTTCATTCATGAAAATCTATACA
The DNA here is from genome assembly GCA_013235015.1 of Araneus ventricosus. Classification (NCBI taxonomy): domain Eukaryota; kingdom Metazoa; phylum Arthropoda; class Arachnida; order Araneae; family Araneidae; genus Araneus; species Araneus ventricosus. Next base: position 93,351 of record BGPR01002873.1, on the reverse strand, counting down.
ATACAAATCGCATGCTATTTATTTTCTAAAGAATACAGAAGTATCTTGTAAGTATGTTTTGATTTCTTATAAAGTGAAAACAATATAAATGATTGCAAGTACTTGGAAACATTTTGCAAATTTAACTACCATCTTCGTCCAAATGACATCTCAAAAATAAAGCATAATCTCAAATATAAATAATATCTATTTTATCATTAAAATTATGTGCCTCGGAAAGAAACGGTCCATAAGTTGCATTGCAAGCTTTCTTGGGGAAGAAATATTGTTAGAATGGGAGAAGATTCAAAAATATAATTTTTTCTTCTTTGTGGAGCTTTAGGTGACAAATAGCGACCATAGTCCCAATGATTTCGGCATCCGTCTAAACCACCTCTTTCTTTTCTTTCTCCGTCCCCAACTTAAGTCTACTTCAAACGATTGGAATGGCTTATCCGCAAGGGATGGTTATATTTTAGAAGTTTCTATTACCTTTGGACGCTCTTTTACTAGCGGCGGTTGTCGAAAAAGAGGAGTAAAAGTTATCTATAACTTATTATTTCTTCAATTAATGGCAAGTTCATTGAAAATAGAGGTTTTCAGTAGTCTATAAATTACTCACATTTCTTCGAAAATGCTTTTTAAAGCACATTTTATTTCAATTTTAGAAATTATTCAATTCAAAATGGTTTTCGTAAATATTTTCCTTTATGCATTTAAAGAATCTAAGAGATGAAAATATTGTTAATGTTTTTAAGATTCGATAATTATTCCATTCTATCTCACCTTATGATAGTAGTCAATAGTTTGAGAGGCTCTGATTTTAATGGAAACATAAAAAACAAATTAGACTGACCAAATTTCTAATATTTATTCAGCCGATATGATTTTAAGTAAGCATGTAAAATGGTTAACCTATTGTTTACATTATTGTGCATATTGGATGGAAAACTTTTAAAATCTACTATTATTTGAAATATATGGTTGACTGATGACTATGAAAGTTCTAGACAATTTTAAGATTGAGGAATATCCTAATTGAAAATATAAAAACTGGCAAAGAGTTGCTTTGGATCGTCTGAGTTGGAAGAAGCGTGCTGTCGAGGCAGCTAAGACCTGCAACAGGTTGTTACGCTCTTAAAGAAGAAGAAGAAGATTTAACAAGTGAATTTTGAAAGGAATTTGTAAAAGCTTTCATTATATGTTTGACTAACTTTTTTAGGTGAATTATAAGACCAAATTACATCAGTAAGGAGTAATAATAGGTTTCCACTTTCTCCAAGAATTTACTTAGTAGGTACTCGGTGCAACGTTATATTAAAGCATTTTTTAAAAAGTATTTGGAGCCCACATATTTCTGTAGACGACATTGATTCGTTAAATAATCATCATATTGGCAGATAACAAGAGTTTATATTTCCTTTCCATGGCATATCTTTGAAGTTTATCGCAAATTGTAAAATTATCTTTTTTTGTTATTTTTCCGGATATTAGTAATTTTTTTATATCTCTGAATTCCTACGTATACGATTTTGACGTAGACTTACGTCTCTCCATAATGGTCTAATGCTGCGTCGGGAAAGGAAAAAATTATGGCGCTTTTCTCGCTAAAGTTAAACGTTCACAGCTCCGCAACCAAATAACATAAAGAGTTTGCTTTAGTTTCATTTAACAGACAAATGTAGAAATTGAAGATTGCAAAAAGAATTTTAGAATTCGGAATTACAGTTTAGTCACAGTCGAGCTTCAAATTTGGTGAAAATCACGAAATTTTTTGATGACGTCACAGCGGCTTATGTGCGCGAACGCAGACTAAGGCTATTCATTCATTGATTCCTCGAAATATTACTCAATAATTATTGAATTACGTCGAATTTCGTGCTAAAGTTAACGCTTATAGCTGCGCAACCAAATAACACAGAGAGTTGGTTTTAGTTTCATTTAACAGAGAAAGGTAGACTTTAAAGAATGTAAAAACAATTTTAGAATTTGTAATTCCGTTTTAGTCACAGTCGAGTTGCAAAGTTGGTGAAACTCAGGAAGAATTTTACATAGATAGAGTCGCATAGTCTACTAGACTAATAGTCACTATTGACTATAGAGTTATTAGTCACATAGAGCTACTTTAGTAGCAGAAAGTCACAGTTGAGTAAGGTAAGTAAGTATACCCCCCTCAATCCCAGCGGCCGTTTCGCAGAGACAGCCTCCCGTTATTTTTTTTGTGTGTAAATTTATCGTACCACTTATACATAAAAATCTGTCATTTAAGTATCATTTTTTAAAGATGATACTGAAATGATAGAATTCAGTAACATTGAGCAAATGTTTTAATGCGACGTCTAGAGAAATTTCTGTCAGGTAAGTTAATCAGACGAATACATTTTTATATAATCATCTTGCTAACAGGAAAGTTGATATGAAGCATCATCCATGTGGATAAATTTTAATGAATGTTTATTGTTTCTTTTCTACTGATTTTAATAGATAAAGAAATTTTTTTGTCAAAATATTATTAGGAAGTAATTTTCAGTTGCAATCCCAACTACTCCATGTTTTCGGTATGTCGTTAGATGTTTGTTGTATTACGTTTAGATAGAAATCTCTCTAAAAAGGCGGAAATGTGTTTGTTACCAACTGTTCGTTTTGCCACAAAAGAAGTTTTACTTTTCTTCGCAGGTTTTGTTGAAATTGTTTGGTGTTCATTGCATGATCAACTGCAAAATATTCTCGATATACCATTAAATATTTTAGTGGCTATTCGAGATAAATAAATATTAAAATTGCAAAGGCAATAAAAATATCATTGCCAAATGTATTGACATTTCGGCAAAATATTATTTTATGTCCCCACATTTAGCATCAGCGTGTAACAAATTCAAAACCTCTTTTATAAATGTATCATGCGTGATCTACCTATGATGATTTCGTCGTTCAAATACTTGGCGATATGACTAACTTAACATAATGTCGTGAAGCAAAACAAGAAATGTGGGATGCGTGAAGCCTGTAAAATATAATTTATGATAACTTGTATAATCAGTCAATAATTCCGCTTATTATTAAATACCTAAATTTTATATTTTTAGGATATTTCACTTACATGTGACTTATTTTTAAGATAGCATTCATACAGAGAGTTTAAACGCTCATACAAAAGAAAGAAATTTAATGGTGTTCCTTATCCCTCTCACACCGAGAGAGGCGGTCCCGGGCAGTCTAATAATTTCCCTTTAACAGCGACGAAGGCCGGTCTGAGGCGGTTGGCTTCTTTTGAGGGGAGGTGAGGTTCTGAGATTGCTTAGGAGATAAGGGCGGTAGCGGGTCCAATTATCCTTGAGCCACAGCCATATCCCTGCGCCATACGGGAAAGTTTAACAGGAGGTGGGGTATTGGGGTAAATGACCACCTAGTTTGGGAGAGTCCAATTCATGTCGCTTCCGCCCCAAAACTCCCGGTTTTAAAGTGGCTAGAAGGAAAAAGTCGCACACATAACTGTAATTTATGACAAAATAGTTTTCTCCTCACATTATCAAAAATCTTTTTTGCTCTCCTTTTCGGCGCATGTTGATTGTTGATTAAGTGAAAAAAAACATATTTTAAAGACCTTGTAAGTACCCTGTACTGAAGTAAAAGAAAACAATGAGTGGATATTCAGATAAACCCTTAAACCAATGCCGCAGCTAAAATTCTAACCACTATCCATGTTTTCTTTACCTTGTTCACAAATGGGAATGACGGCGTAAAAACTACTTAAGATTTAAGCACTTTCGAAGCTTTTAATTAATTTCGCTTCACTTTCACTGGAAATTAACGCATTTACTCTAATGAAAATCCCCTTAATCAAAGCTGACAAGTTTGAAAGTCAACCAGCTTTTCGCTCCCGGAAACAGCAAAAAAACTTCGATGAAATTAAATTTCCTAAAGAAAATATCAAAGTAACGTTATCTTACTTGTTAAGCTTTCTGAAGCTTTTAAAATTAAAAGGAGAGATAACAATGCTGTATCTCACCGGTACTGTTAAATATTACTCCACTCCAGTGAAGCAATACTGACCATGCAAAAGCACTTTTTGTTCACGAACATGGTGCCATAATCATTACTGATAAATTAGACTTATATGTTTGAGATTGGAAGTTACATTGATTCTATTGCTGATTTTACTCTCATTTTCTGACGTATTCTCTGTGATATTTAAATTTAGTCTTATAGAGAAAAGGCTAGTTTTGGCTATTTTGCTTGAAATTTAAATTAAAAATGCGTACTCAGTGGTATGAATTACTTATGAACACCCATAATATCTATAATATGTATTCATTAAAATATATATGGAAGAATCAACCCCAAATAATCAACCGAATTGAAGAATTAAGACATAAATTAATCAAAATCAGTAACTTATTTAGCTTAGATTTGTTAACGCTCCGTTAGGGAACTGCCCGAAGGCTTTTTTCCTTGAGATGGACCTCATAATCTGGAACCGTAGTTGGATGATGCGGCCTGGCCCAGGCCAACACCTGGCCCGGCACTTCTTCCATCAAAATTCCAGACCACATAAGCGGAAGGAAGCTGACACTCAGCCTTTCACATAACGTTGATTAATATGCAGTTTCCATTGGAATTCATGAAGAATTGCCCAAGATGCAAGGTAGTGCCGCGATGGGTATTGCAAATTGAATGTTTGCAATTAACTTCTTTTTCACCGACATACAGAACAGAACGCCGTCCCTTACCCCGGTACCCGAAACCAGACCGGTCACTGAACGGTTTGATGGGCAAGACACGGGAATTTTATTTAAGAAAAAGAAAAACAAAATAAACAAAAAGAAGGAAATATATACACTATGTACAGCACAGGCATTTTCACTTTTACACTATTAGTTCGTAATAGGCTTCTTTTCTTTAGATGTTGAAATACCTTTCTTTTATTTGAAGGTGGAATGTCCGGTGATTGAGCTACTTAGTTCAGCTCGCTGGGATGTTGAAGGCTAGGGAGGCCGGAAAAGATCTCCGTTTTCGCTAATGAATTTGATAATCCCACAAAATTTCTGCCTGGAGACGAGGTTACTGGCAACCCTTTTCAGAATTATTCAAAACAAATGCAACGATTACAAATGTATGCGATTTTCTTGTAAACAACGATAGGAAGAAAATATTTGAGCGCAATGCAGAATGAAACTTAAAGCTTTGTTTGGCCATGTCAAATTTGTCCATTGTGGCCTACCTTTGTCACTTTGACAGCATCCTTGTGGTAATCTATTTTACGCCAGACACTCAGAAGCATGTTCGCAGTCACTAGTGCGCGTTGGACAGCTGCTTGAATGTTCTGCACGTGCCTATCTAAATCGTGTAAAATTACTTGTTGGTTCTTCATTTTATTGGGATGAGTCGTTAACTCTATCTATATCAGCGTCTCCTTTGCCTGTAACAAAGAAGGAGTTGAAGCTACGCATATAGAATGCTTCGCATTATAATGAAATGTATTACCTCATGGATGTGACCATGGGCAATTATTAAGTACCCAAACAAAACTTTAAGCTTCCTTCTGACTCGTCTTCACTTTTTTCATCTTGTCACTCTTGACATGGCAGTTACAGACATTTGTAATTGGTAAAATTGTTTCGAATAAACCCATACTAAATGATTTTTTTTTCTTGCACACATTTTAGGTGACTCAGAAGCAACTATAAAAAAGAAATTTTCAGATACATCCATTTCTATATAGCAATCAACCCAAGCTGCCATTTCTTGATCAAATCACCGCTTTACCATTGAATTGTATAGGAAAACTTACTTTTCGAACAACTACTCATCACATCGAAAATAATCTGGGAAAATTAAACGATGATTATAGCTATTGCGAATATTTACATCAGAAATGAAGACGCATTAATTTTCCTAAGAATAAGCAATAATTTTTGCTAATATTTCTGATACAATCCGTTTCCTTTCCTTTTTTATTATTGTATTGATTTAAGACATATATTTTATCTATATATGAAATACAATAACAGAAAAGTAAAATATAGAAAAGACCTTTTTAATAGCTGGTCTACAGCTTGGTTTTAATATCACATTTTGAACTGAATTCTGCCCCGTCTCAAATTTTGCACTTTTCTTTATTACAGAAAAATCTGTCCAGTATGATTCGCTAGATTCACATAACGTGGATTTTCCTTGCTGGATGTATATTACGGATTACTATGGTTTAAGCATATATTAGCAGGAAACAAAAAAAAAACCACCGCATTGTCAGAAAGGAACAATCAATTTTTCTTTGCCTACCAGTTTGACGGTGAATCAAATAAACTCGAAACATTATAATCTATAAAATAAACTATATTTTTATGGATATAATTTATTTTAATTAAACCGTGTAATTACATTTCAGTATATATATCTGTTACGGTCAATGTGGTAAATCGGTTCTTATATATATAATTGGCATTACGAGCACGGCGTTGCCTGCGGAATCAGCACTTCAACAAAATGAAAAAAAAATGCTAACAATGACATGAAAAAGTTTTGAAAACAAAAGAAACACATTATTGATTTCCCCGCTTATTGCAGTACAGAGTAAGTTAATCCAAAACAATATTTAAAAATTGCAACATGAAAATCATTATTATACTGCAAGCAAAATATGCGAGACGAATAAACATGTTACTGCCGAAAATAATAATCAAAGTCGTTCAAATGAAGGTTATGACGTAACCTGCGCTCTGCACCATCAGCCAATGAAATTGTCAGCAACTTCCAGAAAAGTGTCGCGGGAGGAATGTAGCTAGAAAAAAATATCTTTCAACTGACCAGGAAAAAATTAATTAAAAAAAACTGAAAAAGATATTTTAACCGTTCTTCTTTTAAATCCGACAGAAACGTCCAAGTTATAAGCTGAAAAAAAATGAAAATAATCATGTTATTGGAACGTCGGATACAGCAAATTTAAAAACAAAAATAAAATTTCGATGGCAAAACTGAATATTTTTTTTTTAAATTTCTCACAATTCAGTAAATTACGTTTGAAGTCCAAAACAAATTTCATTCGAAATAAAATTTTTTGTTCGATCCGATGGTGTATTTATTGTTTTTCAACTATCATTAGAGAAGATACTACATCACCTGCCGCGAGGAAGGTCACTCGTCCGGAGAAACTCTCACTGTTAAATCTCGCTAGCAAAGAAACTGTTTGAACTGATCGGGGAAAAATTAATTTAAAATACGAAAGAATATATTTTAACCATTCTTGTTTTAAATCATACAGAAATTTTCCAGATATAAGCTGAAAAAAAATGAAAATAATAGATATGTTAGAACGTCAGATGCGGTAATTTGAAGAAATCTTTATTAAAAATTACCATAAAAGTGACTATTTCTCAAAATTCAGTAAATTACATTAGACGTACGGAGCAAACTTCATTTGAACGGAAATCGTTTGTTCTTTCCGATAGTGTAACTGTGTTTTTCGTTAGAAGCCATGCTATTGAGAAATAAGTGCGAAAAATCACCCAAAACAACACAAAATATTAAATAAAAAAATTCTAGATTAAATTTTAAAATTCCGGCTTCTAGGTGCATTGATTTACCATTACGACTACCTGTGTACTATATTTCATGGCTTTAAATGCGATAGATTCGTCTGTTCATCGCGCGCACACACACAAACAATGCCTTTTATAAGTATAGATCATCGCGGTAATTACATATAATAATCGGATTTTTTATACGGCTATTGTATATAATTACCGCTTTGTCTATATATAAAAACCGATTACTCACATTGACCGTAACATATACACAGAATGGCCTCTCTAAACAGGGCTCAATAGCTAATTTCTAAACCGTTACAGATAGGCATTTGCTTCCAATTTTAAAAAATGGTTCAAATGACGGCAGAAATTATATTTTATGCTTTTTGAATGCATACAACTACTATTGAGAAGATTACGAAGTTTATTTTTTTTATAGTCACCGGTCTTATTAGTAATATTTAGTAAATTATTTTTGATACACTAATATTTTAAACCACCAAATGACACAAAAAAATCCTTTATCACTGACAACTAAGGCGGAGGGATATCTCAACCCTTGAGAAGGCATACGCAATAAATGGCCTGTGAAACCCTATTTTCTCCAAATGATGGTCTTCACAATTTTCGACACTATGGATCTCAACAGCTATATGTACCACCCAGAAGTAAAAATTTTACTGCTTGCTAACCCTCTGAGCAGTTAGCTATTTTTAGATACTACCTTTGAAACCTCAAAAATTTGTTTTTAAAGTGAATAATTGGATCTTAAGTGTCTTTAATCAAGTGTCTGATAACTTAAGAGTATTTCAACCATGGTAATTTAAGAAATTATGCACATGAACATGATTATCTGCTTTTAAGCGCAATATGAGAAACGAGAAAATACGTCTAAAATGCTTAGATGGTCAAAGACCAAAACTTCAGCAATGGAACGAAAGGAGATGAAATTTGAATAGCTTATTGTTTTAGCATATGTGTCAATCCGTGCGAATGCGTGAAACTGATAGTAGAGATTAAGTGACTGAAGTGACTAGAGATCCAGAAGGTTAGCAAAGGAAAGTAAATGAAATCCTAAGGGTTTAATGTATACTATACCTACCTTCACACGGACGTAAAAGTTACACACGTAAATCATATGTAGCACCCATTAAGAGAAGGTTAGTGACTGCCGCATTTATTGTACAGTTTTTGATTGGACACTGTAGATTCCCAGCGTACTTTGTACGATTTGGGGTGGCCGCGGTGGCCTAGTGGTAAGGTCTCAGCTTTGGGGGCGGAGGGTTCCAGGTTCGAAATCCGATTCCACCGAACATCCGCCGTGTATGGGACCTGTTGCACGCTAAATCATACGTAGTGGTCAAACGTCCTCCCGTTGGTGTGGCGTGGAAGTTCGGAGAGAGGGTGCCAGCTCAGGTGTCGTCCTCGTAATCTGACCGAGGTTCAAAACTACGAGGTCCGTCCCAAAATAGCCCTCGTGTTGCTTCAAAACGGGACGTTAATATAACTAAACTTGTACGATTTGGGAGGAGCTTGAACATCAAATGCCCTTGTGGCGCCGTGGGAGGTACTTCACACTGCATAGTGAATTGCCCATTCACGGAAAAGTATGCAAAAATACTAATTTATGATAAAGAAAATCCGTCCACAATTTTAATATATATATATATATATTAAAAAGGTGTCCCGTAATCAAGAAGAAGAAGTGACTGCCGCATTTGTAAATATAGGATTACATGCAGCTTTTCATATTTGTATAAGTGTCATATGTGGAATATTCTCCAGGAAATAGTCTGTTAAACATCCATCTTAGGATATTGATGCTTTTCCATCAAATCCTAATTCATATATCTTACTCTGATAAAAGGAATTGCTATGTTGTTTGTTTTCAAAGAGATTACGGTCCTAAATGTCTTTAAACTTAAAAGTACACGACTCCAACGAAAATTGGAAATGCATACACACCCAAATTCTGTTATGGTCGCTCCATAATTATCTCGGTTAATTGCATGGCAAACAAAGTATTTCGGAACTCAAGTCAAACAAAGAAGAATTACTCACCAGTCATTTCGGTAGAAAAATAATTTCTCTGCGCTTTAATACATGTCAGAGAGTTATCTTTCTTTTGAAGATAATGAAGCGAAAGGGTAAACAAATAAAAACGTTAATTTATCGATAATCAATGAGCTTTACGATTCTGAAGGAAAAGTGGCTGAATACGAAAATCACTTGGTATTAAAAATAAGTATATCTTCTGAATAGGAATCTAGTTAACTAAAAGGAATTTAAGTGGAAAAATTCAAAATTACTTCTCCAATTTTTTCACTTCTACTTAGTCTTATAATTGTTTCAAGGTTCATTTTCAAAATTCAGGAATATCAAGGTTAAAATTACGTGACATTTGTATTTTAATTTTATACTCAATGACTCATAAATAATTTTTTATATTCAGACTTTTACTTTAGAAACAGCGAAATACTTATTCGGTATTTTTATACATATTCATCATCTTATGTAAATATGACATGACATATATAAAATGAAGTTCAGGAGTGACAAATTAGTATGTCTAGACATGTACAGGAAATTATTATGATAGAAACTTTATTAATTTTTAAAATGAGTATCTTTCAAAACAATTTTGACTGTGGATCAGAATTGAAATCAAAAATACATCAAAGCTAAAGGAATTAGGCATTATAAGTACAACAATCTAAGTTGCTTCCATTAAGTATACGCACTGACTCTTTGGATTGATTTTAGCAATGAAAACAACAAAATGTTTCCTGCCTGAGATCTAAAGCAAACACAAACACCATTATTACAAAAGCCTGACTTCCAACTTCGTAATCAGATTTACATATATTTATTCCACTGCCTATTCAGCTGAATCTGCTTCAGTATTCTGTTAAGTAAACAACAGAACTAAAAGTTCTTTCCAAAGGGATGGAAAGAGCTTTTCTTTGCCGGCTAGATCTACGACATAACAAGTATTTCTATGCGAGGAGACTCAGTGGTTGAAAACGGATCACGTCTGAATCGCCGACGCGTGCGGTGTGTCTAAACTGTCCACACACACGGCTTATCGTCGAGTATTGGACATTGATCGGCTGCCAGACTATTGTTCGAGGGAGTGGAAGTTCTTTCTTTCTTCTCAATCCCTCGGTTTCTCACCAGTGAATACCGAAGAAAAGACCCGCCGAAAAAGAACGAAGATATAGATTTTAGACTTGAGCCTTTTTGGAATATAGTCCATGATATATTGTGTTTTTGGCCATTCTTATTCGCATGAAGTAAAATAAGCCTAAACTATTGGAAAGGGAGCTGCATCTAGATGGGATGATATCTACAGTTCAAAGAAACATATAAATCTGTGAAATACGAATACGATGGACAGACTTCTTATTCGAATGTCCTTCATTTTCGTCGTAAAATTCGTAATAGAGAGTTGTTTTCTATTAACATATAATCTCATGCCAGCCGTTAGGAAATAGGACGGTTCACACATTTCTTAAGGTCATTATATAAACGAATTTTAAATGCTACTTATTATCAGAATTAAATTTTATCAACAATAAGCATAGTTTGTTAATGACTAATACCATAACAAATGCCAAATGTTTCTCAGCTGGATCTAAGCAAAAATGCTTGAGGAATTATTTAGTGACCGCCTAAGTTCGGAACAAAATTTTTGAAAAATTGTTTATTTTAATATTCTTTTATATGCATTATCAATTATAAGTACAAAAAACACCGAAAGGTTTCTTATAAATATAATATTTTTGAGAAATATGGGAATTTGTAGTAAATTTTAATGAAATTTAACCAACACGGTTAACACTCTCAACAAAATTGTAATGCAGCAATTTTAATTTTCTTTGCACACAAGTTATAGAGGACAATGATCTATGAAATGAACTAAATTCTAAAAAAATATTGAAATGCAAGTAAATTAGTGGTAAAAATATGTTCAAATATGCATTTTTGCATTAATTCACGACTTATTTTTTGTAAAAACACCTGAAAATTAAAAAAGTATTTCAAGAACAAAAAATATTTAACTCATTTCATTGCTTATACAATTTTAAACAAGTGCTGAAAATTTCAAGTGAATATCTTTATTTGATTTTGAGATATCATGTTAGCGGTGGAGAAATATTATGAAAAACACAGTTCTGAGAAAACTGCAATTAAATATTTCCTTCCGGTTGGTTTTGCTTCAGAAAAAGTATTTTAAAATCGTTATAACTTTTTCCAATTCACTTTGAAACAAAAGTAAACGGATTTGGAAAGCCAACAGTCTAGACTACAAGAAAATGTCAAAAAATAATTTTCACCACAGTGTTAAAAAATCAGTTTTTTCAACGTAGGCGGTCACCTTAAATGTATTAAGAAAAAATTTTAATCGACAATTATGTATATCATTCCGATTCACATTCGGAATTTATATACTTTTAGATTCTTCGTGAAAATGATAGAGAAAGTTAATAGCCATGGTCGATGTAGAAGAAAACATGTATAAAATATTGAGGCAGTTTTATTTTGTTTACACTTTATTCAAATCAATTAATATGATTTGAATTAAGTGTAAACTAAATAAAAACGTCAATTATGAGATAGATTGCAAAATTATTCATGATATAAATAGACAAATTCAATAAGAAATTTAAGCAGTAATTTAAACATTAATATAGTCTTTATTATACTTTTTAACATTGGTCCATCTTTCAGATACATTTCCTTCCCGAACGGAATATATATATATATATATATATATATATATATATATATATATAAAAATAGGTATGTGAAGTAAGAATGGTTTGAATGGAATGAAGTATATATATATATATATATACAATGAAGATTTTTGCCGTAAAAAATATTCTGCACCAATCTAAAACGGTTAACCTTCCAGCGGGCGCACCTGCTCAAATTTTACAAAAAACTCGAATTTTCACACCCTGCTCTCACTGTTTGAAAGTCATTATTATTCCTTCATGAGACACCTCTATTCAGTATTAAATGGATTTGTCCGAGTGTCAAGGTGATTTCATACTGTTTTATGCTTCTATCGTAAATTTTACCCCGCGCGTTCGCTCGTGTAATTTGATAATTTTTACCGTATTCAAGTTTCAGTTTGGTAATTATATATCCAGTGCGTATTACGGCGATTTAATATTTCCTTTTAGATTGCCAAAATATTTAATATGTAAAAAGCCACGAATAAACCACCAAACCGAAGAATTTTCTTGAAACACTTAACCTTCTGTCTTATTAAAAATCGACATATGACATTAACATGTCTTTAAGTCTAAATTATATATCACGACCTGAGAAAGCAAGTGAACAGCAACTAGCATTGAGAATAAGAACTTTTGGTTTGTGTTTGAAAGAATTTATCTATAAATGCGGTAGGTTCAATATATAATTACTTGTAAGCGTCAATCTAGAGCAAAAGTTCAATTTTTCGAATGCAAGGACAATGACTAGAAACTAAGAAGAAAGTCTTTGTTGTAAAGTCTTTGCTTGTATTATAATCTTTTTATTACATATTGCTTAATACCTTTTTCATAAAATAATATTATTAAATCTCATTATTTTCTCTAATTTCAGTATAATTTTAGATTTTGTAAATAATATTAAAATTAATTTTCACTCTTGATGAAAAAATTGTATTTCTAACGTGTCTCTTATTACTATTATGAAATATCTTGCAATTTCCGTAGTAAAAATGAAGAAAATTATTGTGTCGGAAAAAGTACGACACGCGCCTGCTAATGTAAAAAATTATTGCGCGCCGGCTGGTAAGTTAAGATCGTTAAGTGATATACTGCAAATCTTCCTATTCAAACACAGTAAACAGTTAAGACAATCTTGCCTTATGAAGCCGAGTATCATATTTGCAAACCCTACCCTGATACGCCAAAGGCAGGAAATCAGCCAATATCATTGGCTCGCGCTCGCTTCGCCGTAAGTTGTGATGTCATTGAATGCGAAATTTGAATCTGTTTAGGTTTTTGTTGCTTGGACTTCGCAAATTCCGAACTACGATACTAACCTGCTTCGCTAATTTATTTAGTCTAGTGATTATTCTTTTTAGTCATGAATAACATTTTTACCACGAATATTTTTAAAAATAATTTCCTTTGTTAGAAATGTTACAACCCACGCAAGAATGTTTTTCGTGCTCAAGTGTTGGAAAAAAGTGCCGAGTACGTTAATCCCAAACAACATTAAAAAATTATTACATGAAATTTATTACAGAGCAAACGAAAAATTGGAAGCAAAGAAATATAATAAGATACTGCTGAGGAATATTACCGAAGTCATTCAGTAAATATATCACTTTAAAAAGGAGGGCGACTCTTGTTTTATTATGATTTCCGTACGCTACATGCGAGAGCTAAGAGCGACGTCATCGTCCCTCGCAGCCAATGATATTGGCTAATTTCCTGCCTTTCGTGTATCAGGGTAGTGTTTGTAAATATGCGCCCGGGTATTATCATGCTGAAAATCCATATCCATCTAATAACTAATACGAATTGTTTAGTCCAATTTATATTTTGGAAAACACCAACAATATATACCTTAAGTTTTGGTTGGATTATTCGCTAACTTTTTAAAACAAAGATTACTTTCCAAATCCTACAACAAAATAGCAAATTCATCTTCTAATGCAACCATGGAATTGCTGTGGGAATTGTCTTTTTTGGATGAATGATGGAAAGCACGAATGATACGTTTTCCGTACCATGTACCATTCGCTTTAGAAGATGCTTCAGTTTTTTATGTGCAAGCAAAATGTCGACTGATATTCGGTGTTGATTGTCTAGGGAAAAAGTTCATTTGTTGCTTTCAAACTGGCACGAAAAAAACTTCGTATTTGTTTCAGAAGTTCCTTTGATTTGATTTTGATACGTGGATGTGATTGGACCATTATGCTCAATAAGCATTCTGAACTTGTTCTGATAACCAGCACGAGGTTTGCTGTCAAGTTTGAAATTTCTGATCTCTTGACCTTTATAAGCCACCGTTAACATAGATATTCTTAGTATTTGAATACAGTTAACTTGGATTAACTGTCACCGTCCTAACCAGGACTATGACGGATAACCAAATAGACGAATAATAGAAATCTCTTAATATATGTGAGTCACCAGCCGAGTACCTGTAGATGGCGCTGCCATCGGCAGTGACGTCAGAGCATCAAGCTGCCCAGAACAGAAGACGAGATGGAACGCGATACGAGACGTTGGCTCTTTTTCGCAAGGACTAAAGAAGACGATGGGCCATCCAAATGCCAATTTAATGATGAACTGTTTCAATTGTACATATTTTTAAATGTAAATAATTCTTCTTAAAAATGTAATCTGAATTCTGCACAATATAATAGTTAAAGTTATCGAGTGATTAATTCTATGGAACCCAACATTAAGCCTAAAAAAGATCGCCTATATATATATATGTACAGTAACGAAATTTTATTGCTGTCTTCGGATTAAAATGAAAATAAAATCCTTTAAATTGTTTAATACATACATAGTGTATTTAATTTTAAAAAAGCGATCAATATAAACTTGAATATAAGAGTAATAACGTACAGAAATGACAGGTTAAATTTTTTAGAAGATGACGGATAACAAAAACTGCCGGTTAAACGATGGGCGGTTAATCGAGGTTTTACTGTACTCTGTACAAATCCTTAGATCGATATTTTAAAAACTTTGTTTTCAATCGTAATTTAACTTTAAAACCTCTACCCCGATGGCCCTGATTGCAGCTTTCGTATTTAAATTTCTAATTCCCTTCAAAGTTAGCAGTGCACAATGGGTTATGTTTCCCTGCCTTTAAGTGAAGTCTATCTGACCTCCTGAAAGCACTCTAATCGTTTTACAGGTGTAGTGCACCGTGCTGCCACCATCTTACTGTGTTGTTTATAAGCCAATACCCACCTCTGGACATTGGGAATTCCTTTTGTCTAGTGGTTAGCATACTGGGCTCAAAACCCTACGATCCAAGGTTCCAATCCTCGTACTGCCACAGTGGCTTATAAACATCACAGTCACACTTATAGCTTCCTTGATAATCAAATAATATCAAACAAGCTGAGGGTTGTTCCTACAGTGCACCGTGCTGTCACCATCTTACTGTGATGTTTATAAGCCAATATCCACCTCTGCACATTGGGAGTTCCTTTTGTCTAGTGGTTAGCATACTGGACTCAAACCCTAAGATCCCAGGTTCCAATCCTCGCACTGCCACACAGGGTTAATAGTATTCGTCGCCAGAAATTAAAGAAAATATCGTAATGCAAAAATTACACAAAATCTTCTAATCTCTGCAAAGGCAATTTTCTGAAATTTCATATCACCAAATTTTAAAAACTCCTTTCTTTAATTTGTTCTAAAATCTAAATCGATATCAAATATTCAATTACTTTTAGTACAATTAAAACAAATCAGTTGCACTATTTAATATAATTAAACTTATTTTGCAACAATCAAATTATCCTAATGCAATTTAAATTTTTACCTTCTATCATAAGAAACAATTAAAACTTCACAAAATTCTGTATAGAAAAGAAACTAAATCTTACAAATCATAAATTTCCCTTTTCATAAAAATATCATTGCTTAGGCGCATAGCTGAAAAAAGTATGAAGCCTTTCTTTCTCAATATAGAGTAATTGTAATTTAAGGTTTTCAAGGAAAAAAGCTCAATTTCTTTTAAAAAACACATTTCAATACTCCTGGAATTTAACATATGTTTTTAAGATGATTACATTTCGACAATCATTATCAAAATAGCAACTCTAATTGTAAAGTAAGTTTATTTTTCATGAAAAAATAGGCTTTTTTCAGAATTTGCCATTTTTCTGTGTTACAAACAATGAATTGATTTTTTCCCCCGTGTTATGAAGTAAGAAATAAATTCAGCAGACTAACCACAACCAAAAATTTAACTTTCGAAAATTGAAAAACTTCCATTATTTCACTTTATTAATTCTATGCTGAATAAAAAAATGAGTTAACACTATTATATTAAAAAACTGAAAAAACTCGGACAAAAAGCTTTTATTAAAATATTTATTTTTCTTCCGTTTCAGTAAATAAAGTAATCTACTATTTTTTTCTCTACTTTAAATAGATATAAGATTACTTGTGCAATATTTTTAAATTTCTGACGTTGAAAAACTCATTTATGGAGCTTTAAAATTAAATATTTTTTTCCCATTACAACACCACTAAAAATGATTTTTGCTACTTTTCAGAAAAGGAGATACAAAAGGTTAGTTTTATGGCAATAATAATTATGCCGGGTTTCTTATTACCCAGTATTGTTTATGTAAGAAAAGGTAATGTTGGAAGAACCCAAAATAGGTAAAATATAACTCAGAAAAAACTGAGCCTCATTGTTATTGAATTAATTAAAATGCAGAGTGATGAAATTTATATTTTTTTTTCCAAACTGGGTAGATGTAGCATTTGATTTTAAAAGTTAAGAGTAAAAAGCAAACATTGGAGATATAAAAGAATATTTTTTCATCAAGTTAAACAAAGGTGCGAAGAAATGGAGGTTCGCCTTTGTACTGATGGGGATGCTGTAACTTTTAATTCACACACATTTTATTCACACATTCACAGACATTTTATTCACACATTCACAGACATTTTATTCTTACAATCACACACATTTTATTCATGCATTTTCACACATTTTATTTCATATATTTTTGATTCTTATAAATAATATCGACTAACTAAATCCTTATTCAATGAAATAATTTATTAATTATATTTTTGATTAGAAGTGTGTAGGTTGCGAAATAATTAATTTTAATCAAGTATTTAAGTTCTAAATTAATTTTTTCAAACTCCCTACAATGTGCAAATTTTACAGCGCAACTCAACACGGAACTGTATACAAAACTCTTCTGTTTGAGTTCACTGTCCAAAGTGTATTTTTGGATAGGGAAGGATATTGTTGCAAAAGTCTTTCTGTGGGTGTATGGTGTAAACAGTCCAACACGCAGGATAATGAAGAATGAAGGTTTATTTACAAATATGCAGGAACACACGTAGCACAGGTACAGGGAACAATAGTTCTTGCACAAATTAGCAATGTAAACAGACAAAAATTCACAGGTAATAACAGTTCTGCACTTTGAAATTTAGCAACACAAACAGTCAGCAAATAACTAATAACGACAATAACAGCACTTTCAATAGCGCTCAGCTCACCAGCTTCCTAGCTCGCACTGCAGAAGATATTCTAAAGTCGTTCCCAATGGATCAACACACACTCTCTGATACAGGCGCAGGCCTTATATACTCTCTCCGACAGTCCGTGACGTCACAAGGAGTTTTCTCGTATTTCCACGCGTATTCCCTTTCCTAATAGAAATATAGAGATAAGGGTTGTATTTTCTGGAATCATCTATTTGTCGACAAGGTCGCCAAATTTGTCCCCAAGTCGCCAAAATGGTCGCCAATGTCAGGGGTCTCGGTACAGGCGCTGCCGTCATTCCATGCTTAACCTTGTGAATCTCAATTCCCAACCATGGTACTAACGTTGCTGGGAAGCTACTTTCCAAGTTCGTAACAATATTAATTAACCTTATAAACCGATTCCGGCGGTTTCGAACAGATAAATGGATTTCACATAAAGGCGGGGAAAGTAGACCTGTCGAGAATGCTTTATATTTGTTGCTGATGTTTGTAGCACAGAGAAGGAGAATCAGAGGCCTCACTCCGTAATTTGATCAGCGCCCCCACTCGCCAACCAACAGAACTAGCCACTTCGGTACCCGCGTCGTTTCAAACGGAACACCAAGGTCGCCGCCATATTTGTTGTGTTCGATGTCGATATTCATAAGAACAGGTTAGTTTAATACATGTTTCCTAACTTATTTCATAGTAGATTTAAGTTAATCGAAAATTTGTAACATTTAGTTTCACTTTTATAAATAAAATAACGAAGTTTAGTTTTTTTTCACGATGACGTATTCTAGTTCATTCCTTTATTGGCCACAGATAGCGTACTGTCTATGTGAAGTGCAATGTTAAAAAAGTTGCCATTAAGGTCTATGGGAGTGAGACCTCTGATTCTTCTTCTCTGTGGTTTGTAGTAGATTTGAATGTTAATTTTAAAATTCAACAAATTAATGATTTAATTTTAAACACTGAGGTGCCATAATAATAAGAACATCCTGCTACAGAGAGTTAATCGTGTTAAACAACTTCTTTCTTTGATGACAGCAAATATTCTTCTAATCCTTGGGTTGCTGAAACCATTGAGGTAGAATCTTAACCCATGCTAACCAAATAGCAGGACGTAATCTCCTCAGATCTTATGGGGTATTTCAAAGCTGTGAAGAGATCCTTCCATTGCGTCTTACAAATGCGTTGTACAAAGTGGCGAATCCAGAGGGGGGGGGCTATCGGACTGCATACGCCCCAGAGCTAAGTCAGAATTCTTGATTTTATTTAAAATCGTTACGACTGTCTTTTCTTAATTTCCTTTATAAAAACGTGATAACTTTGCTTTCTGGTTTGACAGGCTCGAAATTTTTCCAAAAATTTTCCTACTTTTCTAGTCATTCCAGTTGTGCTTGTAGCGTTGACGCGGTCGAAGACATTTTTTGGCTATTTATTTCATTGTATTTGGATCAAATTATCGAAAGTATTGTATTGTTCTTTATAATTATTATTGTCAGGTGAGTAAAGTCTGTAAAGTTTAGGTATTTTGGTTCGCATAAGCCATGAGTTCTGACATTCTTCACGGCGATACAAAAATTTTATGACCTCAGCAGTGGCGGCTCGTCCATAAGAGCTACAGCCCCCCCCCCTGGGGGGGGGTTAAAAGATTGTATTTTTGTTTCTATTCTAATTGGCTTACTTTTCCACTTTGAGAATTCAGTGATCAACGCAAATGGCAAAAAAATAATAAAAAATGTAAAAGGAAGACGGAAAAATCAATCAAGAATTAAGAGAGACACAGACCAGAGTTGAAAAAAGTTTCGCCCCTCCCCAGGATCCGAAATTAACGCAATGATTAATGCGAAGCGGGAGAAAGGCAGCCCTTTCGCTGCTTAAAATTGCATTCATTTGAGCTGCATTTTTCCCATCTCACGGTTGGCGCGACTTCCTCATTTGGCATTTTTTCGCTTTTTCTCAGTAGTTAAGTAGTTTTTTTCTAATCCACTTCTGGAGGAATTGTAATTCTTTGCTTCTTTATGTTTTTCGAGGTGTTGATTACGAATCTGAGGTTTGCCACCAATAATTTTTGTTGGAATTTTAGTTATAGCCAAAAAAAATATGAAACAAATTTTTCCCAATTTTTTTTCTTATAACTCAAAAACTATTAATTTTTAGTATATCATCATTATGTACCAAAATAATCAGCAAAAAATTAACTGCAACTTAGGTCTATACAACTTTTGCAGCAATGCTTGTTTCTGAGCTGACGAGCCGCCACTGGACCTCAATCCCCCCCTCCCTCGACCCGAAATCCTGAATTCGCCAATGGTTGTACATAGACCCTGCCATACGTGTGATGGAATGCAAGAAATCTAGACTGTCAAAGAAGACAACTTTCTTTTGGACCTCAAATGCCCATTATCAATGTTCCTAAGCATTTTAAAGCCACTTTCTTTCTGCTTTGCAGCGGAATCAAAGGAATTCTTGTTGGTTGCCGACTATAATTCATTTTCTATAAAGCAAGGATGTGCTATCCGATGATCCTCATTTCTATTGTGCTGCTATTTGTTGTGTTGTAGCTCTTCTGTTCCATACACATTGAGTGTCAGTAATCTTGCGTCTCTTTCAGGCACAGGCAATTTTCACCCACTATTCTGCTTTTGGCATGAAGATTTTTGTTGTAACTGCTATTCTTGCAAAACTCAAGCTACTATTGTACGAGATAAGTCCAAATGGTTAGCTGTTTTTTGGAGATAGCTAGAACTGACTCTCACACCACACACTGAACCACACACTGTTCAAAATCATTTAAATATCATTTTCCCCATGGACAGAAGAACTATAATGTTTACTGGTTTTTCTGACTAAGGAAAAACTTTTTAACAGTGAATCCAGTTTATAGCGTCAGTCAGTGGCGAATCTAGGATTCGGGTCGAAGGGTCTGAGGTCATAAATACTTTGCATCGTCGTGATGAATGCCAAACCACAGGGTTAAAGTAAACCAAAACTCTTTAACTTTACAGACTTGACTCACCTGACAATAAGAATCATAAAGAAAAATACAATACTTTCGATAATTTAACAAAAATTACAATGAAATAACAAGCCAAAAAATGTCTTCGATCGCGTCAGCGTTACAAGTACAAGTAGAAAAACTACAAAAGTTGGAAAAATTTCGAGCCTGTCAAGCCAGAATGTAATGTTGAAACGTATTTATTATTTTTTAAAAAGAGGGAAATTAAGAAAAAACAGTTGTAATGATAATAAATAAAATCAAGAATTCTGGCTTGGCTCTGGGGGGGGGGGGGGGGCTGTAGTCCTAGAGCCCCCCCGGATTCGCCACTGGCGTCACTGCAATTGCTGGAGGTACGAGTCGAGTGTTAGTGAATTGTGTTCCTAATATGTTGGCCATTCAATGAATTTCGGAAAAAGTTTCGATGCTGCAATTTTACAATGTCCATACACGAATCCTAATTGATCTGAAATTACAAGATTTCTGGTTTTCTTTCATACAATCCTTGAAAATAAAAAAAAATATGAAGCAATGAGATCTTCCAAAATTCAAAAGTATAACAAATGGAGCTTATTAGCAATATACTAAGTCTTAAACCCAAACCCTTGAGCAAATAAAGTTGAAATCATGCTGCGTAATAGACAACTTGAGTGTTTTTAAATAAATTATTTTTAATTAAAACTTAAGCCAAATCTCTTTCCGCTGACATTTTTGTTGAAAGAAACAATAGAAAGAGTTAATGCTAATTTCTGTCAATTGTAATCGTATATGAACTAGATATCTATACGATTTTATTTTAAAATTATGAATTTACTTTAGTATTTTTATTCGACATATAAATTATTAATAAAAACCTGCATATATTTGAAACGAATAATATTTAAGCGAAGTTTCTTTTATTAAATTTAGAATTTTTTTAAAAATATTTACAATGATTATTTTTGTTTCTTGATTTTTTAAATGCATTTTAATAAAGGCTTATTAAAATGCATCGTAACTGAAAGTTTTTGCCTTGTCTATTGTAAAACTGCAGAGTTTTAATTTTGACGTTTGAATTTTCTAATTTTTTAAAGCATGCCAGAGCATGTTTGAAATTTGAATTCTGAATGATTGAAATTTTTAATTCTTCATTTGTCAGGCATGGATACATTTCCAATTGCACATGTCAAAATATACGGAGAATTTTTGTACACACTGAAACGGAAAACATTTATCTTTTTAGTTTTTAAAAACAAAATTTAATTTATGTTTTCATCTAACGGAAGTCCTTGAAATATACAATTTCATCTGTAAAAATCTTCTGTTTGGGTTTAGAAATTCAATTAAAATATAAGAAATTTATTAAAGGGTTTTAGAAGTGATTTTTCACCCCTAACTTCAGATGCTTGTAACCTAAGCATACGACACTTTGTAGGAAAGTTAGCATCAGTTGCTTTCAATTCCACCCTCTTTCATCGTCATAGCTCTAACTCTTATGAAATTGGAATTGGAAATGGTGGGGGAGGGGTGACATTTTCTTTTCCCTATATCTCCAAAAAAATGTAGTCTACTTTCGCCTTTTGGCTTGCCAACAGAAATTTTAAATCGTCTCTTCATCTATGGCTTAGAACTTCTCTATTTGTAAATGCTGAGAACTTTTTATCTTTTCAATCCGGGCAGTAGACGGGCAGTTGAAGAGAATTCTCACACTAAGGTATTAACCCTCCTCCTCTACTATGTTGATCTCTACATTCTTGAGTACAGTAGAGTCTCGATAATTCGAGTCTCGATTGTTCGAGTTTTCCATAAATCCAAGTCAGTGAAAAAAATCAGTTTAGCTCCCAAATAATGACCAACGCATACACAACACGTGAAAGAATTACTGCATCTGGTTTCTATTGTTGTTCGACGGGTCATATGTCCACTGCGCACCCCGAAGCCACCTGCTGAAATGCCCCCTCCCAAAGAAAACGGGATATATATAACATCAATATATAGAAGCAATGTGTTTAAACAAAAACAATTGACAATTATTTTAAGAAAAAATTAACCTGTTGTTATCAGCAATAATGTAATAATGTGCAAGTACATTTTTCATTTAAATGTACTATACTGAAATTTAAAAATTGCTTTTATGTCCATTCATTTAGTTATTAAATTTTAGGATTTCGATAATTCGAGTTTTCGATATTTCGAGGTAGGCCCGGTCCAGTCCACCTCGAATTATCGAGACTCTACTGTAGTAGATCTTGGATGGTATGCGTCAATGCGTTTGCCATATTATTGTGACCTCACGTGGATCGATCCCATTAGTTTATTTGTGAAACAGGATAGGGTAGCGGTGGCCTGATGGTGATTCTCGTCTTCGGGACCAGAGAGTTCCAGGTTCGAAACCCAATTCCACTGAATGTCCGCCGTGTATTGTCCTTGTTGCAAGATAAATCTTAAAATGTCCTCCCTCTGGTGTGGTATGGAAGTTTGAACAAGGGGTGCAACCTCAGATGTCGTCCTCATCACCTGACCGCGGTTCCAAATAACGAGGTCCGTCCCAAAATAGCCCTCATGGTCCTTCAAAACGAGACGTTAATATAACTAAACTAAACTCTACAGTCTTGTTTAATAACTGTCATCCTCAAAACTAGCCATCGCCAGATATTACCCTTCCTGTGTAGCTAACCCATTCGACCGTTAGAAAACCCTCTCTCTGTCTCTATACGATGAGAGTTTCTGAATTAGTTCAAATTTATTATGTAGAATATATTCTTGCACGAAACATGAAGTTTTAGCCCAAATTACATTTAATGTTACATCCTGCAACATAATAAATGTTCTAAAATAAGAACCAAAGCAATTAATTAAGGACAATTGGTGTTAACTCTGACAATTAATGGCGTTTTTGCTGTATTAAGAATCTATATAGGATCCCATTTGAAATAAATGAATTAGCAAGCATTCAAATATGCCGAAAAGTCGAGGAAATCATTCAAACAATTGGGAGATGGTTAATCTTCAGAAAAAAATACGAAGAAGATTGTAAAATATACTTAAATTCTATTTTCAATCAAATATGCGATTAACTAAAATAAACAACTTTTAAAAAGCAGAAATTTGAACTTAGGGTATTGAGTTAAAGTTAATGCTACAGCAATAGAAAATAATTTCGAAGCTTTAATAATGACTTATGAAATCCCAAATTGAATTATGTAGTTATAATAGAAAAGAAATATGCGTTAAATAATCATACAGTTTACAATAGTAAGCTGCAAGACGTATTTATTTTATTATTCACTTTCAGATTTCTTTTGTCGTTATTCAAATTAGATCCGTATATTTCTCTGAAAGAATAGGTGATATCTTCCGACGCAATCAAAATGAGATATCTGCATTTAAGGAGAATTCTTATCAAAATGCTGCATAACGATCAAAAACATAAATTATCAAAACATTGTAATGTCAGACAAATGTAACTAAAATGTTTATACAGTTAATCCTTTATTACTGTTAAGTTTTTAAATATAAAATCCACAAGATTTATTCAGAGTTGTTTTGAATTTCCAATCGGCATATATTTAATCCCCAGAAATGCTTAAAATGTAGGAAATGTGTAATTTATTTTTTCATCGAAACGAAAATTGGATTATTTGATAATAGTTATCGCAGTTTCAGTGACTGGATGAACTTTCTTTTGTCTGAGATCCGTGTGTGAAAAAATATTAAGGATTTAATTTCTTTTTTTTCCCTTTTGATTTCTTTTCCCTACGTTTTTCCCTTTCATAGTAAAGTCTCGCGTTGATAAAGATTTTCCGTTGAAGGAATAATGACTTTAATTCGCATTTTCTCTTTGCAATAAAAATGATCCTTCATATGAGATAATATGATGCAGGCTAAGACAATTGTTCTTACTATTTTTTTTTATTCTGGAAGCAATCGATAAAAAGGATTGGATGCAACACTGGCGATGAAAAAGTATAATAAAGATATCCCGACATAAAACATAATTCATTTTTTTCCTTGTTTTAGCTAATAAATTAAAGAAAGTAGAGCGATTTTCGAGACAAATATTTTACTTACTAACTACAAAATTTTTCTAATAAGTTCATTCATCTTTCCGAAATGAAAATTATAGATGTGAACAGCGCAGTGTAATCGAAAAATAACTGATTTAAATCCATAGAAAATGTATTCAGATAATAAAAAATGCCAGCATAAGCAATTTCTATTTTGAGATGGTTTTTTCAACCCTTCAGCACACGCACGTATTTTAGGAAAATTAGCACAAGTGGGAGGTCATTTTGACCCCAAATTGTTACACACTTATTTATTATTGTATTGGCTATTTGTGCAAAAATAAATATGGTCAAAGTATAAGAATATTTTTTCTTAAAATAAGTTGTATTTGCGATAAAAATGCGATTTTTTATTAGGAAAAGGAAAGATGAGATTATCTCCTGTTTTTCATATCTTTTTACTTTCTCGTATACGAAGTATACAAAGAGAAAGTATTGTAAACGTCAAAAAATTTGAACTCCAGAATTTGACGAATCTCCACGTTTTAGACCTCCCTGAGTCCGAAAAACACAATTTGGGAATTATGTCTGTGAACACGATAACACGGGCACTATTAGAGATACGGGGATGAAATTTGGTATGTGATCTTTACACATAATTTGTCGGTTTCTGTTAAATTTTGGACAAATTCCGTCCAAGAGAAGTCTGCCTGTCTGTCTGTCAGCGGTTATGCAAACACATATAACTCAAAAACTTGAATAGCTAGATGGATAAAATTTGGTACACAGTTTTATCATCATGGATGTAGGTCCGTATAACTTTTCAGCCAAATCCGACAAAGGGTTGACTGTCTGTAGGTCTGTATAATCGCATACTTGTTTTTTCAAGTTTGTATGCTTGACGTTTGACCTTGGCGGTCTACGAAGGAAATTGCAGCGAGCCGCAAACACGTGCTTAGGAAATTATGGCAACCCGAATCGAAACTTCGTTCTGACATTGTCCAAATGGAAGGTATGGTGAAATTTTTCGTGATATCTGTAGTAAGATTTCTTACTCAAAAACGTTAAACAAAGTTGTGGTACCTCAGCGCGCGTAAAAATTGAGAACATACGCAATTCTTTTTGCAAAATATTAAGTTTCAGGAATTCATGAATTTGATATGCTTCACTGTAAATAACCATTCATAATTTTTTTCTCAAAATAACTAAGCCTTGGGTAAATACCTCAAGAATATTTACCTACTAGGTGTTTACCCACCTCACATTACTGGTCGTATGCGAGAAAGTTTCGGGGAGGTTACTCCCACTGATTTGTTTTCTTTTCTTCTCTGCTGCACACGTTCTTACGCTGTCATAGACATAACGTTAAATGAATCTCAAACGCTAGTACACGAACAGATCAATTTGACCCCAACCCCCCAGTAAAAAGCAAGAAACCTTATTTCACCAGTTTTGGCTGCTCTTATCTTCTTCTAGCTCCCTTATGGAGGAACAGGAAGTAACAGGGCCAGGTTTTTAGAAATTCCTAGAATTTCTTAACAAAAGAGAGAATGTGAAGTGACTCCCGTGCGTATGCTTAAATTATAATACGGTAAATTTATAATATAATTAAAGTAATAATGGAATAAAATATGCCGAAGCTTTTTCATAAAACTTTTTCATTACACATTCATTGTTCGTTTAAGTAAGTAACTTGCAATTGATTTATAGCAAATGGAGCTCAAACAGTAATTAATTACATTTCAAAGTGGAAAATAAGATATATACATATAACATTCTTCTATTGGTGGTGGTGTTGTGGCATTTTAAGGTAAGAGTAAACAGACGAAGGATACACAGTTTATTTCACTTCATCATTTTAATTTTATATCTTTAAGATCAGTTAGGTAATTTGGAGACACTCGAGATCGAACCAAGCTGCAATTACAGCAGACAGAAACGCAGAGCGAAGTCACTGGCGACGTTTTAACCCTCTGACACCGAGCGAGGCGGTCCTGGGTGGTCAAAAAATTTCCCTTTAGCAGCGAATAAGGCCAGTCTGAGGTGGTTGGCGTCTTTTGAGGGGAGGGGAGTTTCTGAAACCGCTTAGGAGATAATCGCGGTAGGGGGTCCAATTATCCTTGGAAACCGCAGCCCATTTACGTGGGCCTTAAGGGAAGGTTATAGCAGGTGTGAGATAAATGACCACCCAGGTTGGGAGAGTCCAATTCATGTCGCTTCCTCCCAAAAGGCCCCGGTTTTAAAGGAGCTGGAAGAAAAAGGTCACCTCGGGTTTAAAGAGTTAAGCAAAGGAAAAGGGTGATTGCAACGCGTACGAGCTATAAATACTGAGGAAATGTGGGGTCCCGGAAAGGGTGTTCGGTGAGTACTGTAGACTCTTGCGCCTCTTTAAGTTAAAGTAGGAGTACATTTTAGCGCTTAAAAACCAAGTGAAGTCAAAAAGAATTAATTCCGAAGGTGAGTAAAATTCTAAATCATTACACACATCCTAAATGTATATGTTTTCACTGCGTGAATGACGTATTATTTATACTCAAACTTATTTTAAAATAAATTTTTGCTGCGCATTTTTAATGCAATATAATTTGCCTGGGCTTTGTCAAATAGTTAGATTCAATATTTGGAAGAAAGGACTACAGAAGCCTTATTAAAAAATCTTTATTGCTTAAACTCTTTCTTATTTCTATTTCATTGAATATCCTTTATATTTTGAGCAAATTGAGTGTATAACATTTTTTACGACACATTAGAAACATTTATGCAATTTTAAACATTATGAAGATCAAAACTACCTTTGTAAAACTAAATAAATATTTTTAAATTTCAGAAAATTATAACTTTTCTTATTTTAAAATTAATACACCTGTTTCCGTTATTATATTCCGTTAAAAAGGAAAGTTAAAGTATCAACCTTGTTAATGTTATTCCTCTGATTAAGTGGCTTGTGATATATTTGCATACTTTTAACAAACATTAGAGTTTTTATTTTCTCTTTCCACATGATTTTTCCCATTTTATCTGATATTATATTTGCAATTGTAAACTTTTATGTCAATAAACTTCTTTATGTTTAGTTTCCGTTCAAATCTTATTCAAATAATTATACCTTCATCACGAAGCCGAATTCTATCAAAGTGAAGAATCAACCTCTTCTGACTGGTTGATAAAGTAAAGTGTAATAAAGTTTCTACTAATGATCAGAGTTCACTGACGTTTCTCATTTTTTTTTTCCCTGATATAAAAGAAGGGTCCAAATTAGGCAAAAGACACTAGTCATGTAAGCATTAAAAACAAAAAGGACAAAATGAAAAGAAAGAAGAAATTTTCACTCCTAAAAGTACGACCCCTGAATCCGCCAATCGTTCACCATGTCTCTAATAGCGAGGGTAAAACAATAGAAACATCTTAACTGCTTCCTGTAGACAATAGAATGCCACGAAGAAAAAAGCAGAAGAAAGGGAAGTATTACAACAAGGCTAAATCCGGTTTTCCGGGACTTCTTGTTTTTACAGTTGCTTTTGTCCGTCTCTTCCCTTTGGGTTTATATCTTGGTGCCCTTGGAAGCAAAATGGTTGCAGAAAATGTGGTAATCAATTCTTCATCTCTTCAATGTTTTTATTTTTTATACCTGTGATAATATTTTGTGATTCTCAGTTCCAACAGATTTCCATCTGAGATGCTAAAGAAAACACTTTACATTTCATCGGAAGTATTACAGTTTTCGGTAAACAGATTTTTTGGATAATCGATCATTTTCGAGAAAAAAATGTACGTGTTCAGCAGCAATGTATAACAAAGAAACATTGTTATTAAACACAAAACTGTTAATATTTTGTATTACACATTTCAGAAGTGCATTCCTTACATAAAATAGTAGTACATTAACCATACTACATGGACAGATATATCCCGCGGACAGTTTCAAATTACCCTATGCCATAAATATGTGTTGTATTAGTATGAGTGCATGTCCCTCTGTCAATCATTAGATTACTGCCCATGAACATATTTGCCCCACTAAAACATACCAATGGGGCACATATGTCCCACGGATCCCTCCAACGGTTTCTGTTCAGCCCGATGGCTAATATTTTTATTTCAATCTTATTAGCGTTTTTATGTTTGTGTTTGGTTTTCCTTTTTCTTTTAAAGTAATGCTTATTAGATGGTACTGATGTCCTTTGTCTTTTGTTGGGAAATTTTGGGCTAAGAGAAGCTATATTTGGCTTAATGCAAACAGAAAAATTTCCCAGATATTTTGAATTTATTTCGAATATAGTACTTTGCCCTTGACAAAGTGGACTAGAATGGATTCCTTGTTTGTTTAATTCGATTCTCTCGGGGTATTTTTCTTAGTTTTTTGCTTTCTTTGAATGATTTTGATTTACAATAATTATGACACAGTGTTTTGAAAAAGTGAGCAGAAGATGTCAGAAATTTTCAGATATCAACTACACCAAACGCCTCTTGCAATCTCTCATTGAAATAAAAAAGTAACGCTTTACAACATGCATCAATTAGGATAAGATGAGAAAATTATCTCTCTAGCTCTGAAATGATTTTTTATCCACTTTCTACGATTTCGACACAAGATATAGTATTTAAAATAATTGTGAATTAAAACCTTTTTATCTTAGTTCAAGAAAGAATTTTTATTTTCCCATCAATAGATTTATTTTTTCCGGACACTAGAAAACACTCTGCGACAATTTTTATATGTAAATAGCAATTTTTATACCTTTATTGCTTTTTCTAGTATTTATTGCATAGTTTTATAAAATACTTTTTCATAGATTAGGGATACTGAATATGATTTGTTGAAAAGTTATTTGCTGTCCTTATTTACTACTGTAAAAGAAAATTTATATATCAAGGAAGTGTGTATGGCGACAGATCTAGATGAAGATTCATAAGATATTTTTCCAAATAGGTGCAGTTTTATGAGATTGGGAACCATTTACTATTTTAAGGATCTCAAGCACTTGACTTAGATTTATATTAAGTACCAGTGCCGAACACTTACTTTCAGCTGGAGTTAGCTTTAAAAATTTCTTATTATAAGAAACCTTATTAAATTTTCTGAATGCAATTATGGAGTTGGCCTTTAAGATTTCATAAGCAATGGTTTCTGTCAAATCATAGATTATATATTTAAATTTTAAAAGATGCTGTGATTTTAATGAAACTAAAGGTTCGTTACTACATGAACTATGGTGACTAAAGGAGAAGGGCTCATTTAGTCGTTCTGTATTAACACATTATTACCAACTCTCTCTAAGTGTGTGTATGAGGGTTGTTTTGAAAGTAAGTTCCGTAACTCTTTAAAAAATAACAGACAGATGTGGACAAAGATACATATTTCATAACGATTTACAAACATTACTCTACTTCTCGATGTAGTCAGCCAACACAGTAAGACATTTATGATATCAAGAAAAAAGGTTTTGTATGTCAGCATCATATAAGTTGGCAGCCTGTGAGGGTTAGCCTGGATGTTACGGCATCTTTCACTTCTTCATCGTCATAAAACGCTGGCTACTCAAGAATCGCTTCACGTGAAAGAATAGGTGAAAGTCACTTGGTGCTACGCCAGATCTATAAGGCAGATTTTTATTTGTTCCCAACCGAAGGACTCGAAGAGCTGCTAAGTCACACGAGCGGAATTTTGCCAGGCAAGACACTATCACTATTCCCTCACTCATAACTATATCGCCGTACACTTACAGATTTATCTATGGATTTCGCATGGTCGCATATTCTTTACATTCAGAAAACGAATTTCACAGTTGGTGGGACCTTTTATAGTATTAAACATTTTTAGCGTAAGATTTGAAAATGTCAGCAATTCACCATGCAAACTTTTCTGCTACAGCGCATTCTTTAGTCATTGCAGACGTGATACCACAGGGCAGATTAGCGCCATCTGTCGGGTGCAAAAATTATTATATTCCAGAACTTAGTTTCCGAATAACCCTCGTATTTTGTATGAAAAACTGAGCCAACCAAAATTTGTTGTACGCCAATTTATACCACAATAATTAATATTGCAAAAATGAAGCGTTATAGTTTCTGAAATCTTCGAGAAAGCAGTTATTGTTCCGAATGAACATTCCGGATTTGGTTCATTATTTCACAACTACGCCTAACTTTAGAATGTCACTATTTATTATGGCCTTTTAGAAGCAAGACTGCGATGAAGTAGCTTAAAATGTGTAACTAGATTTATTGTTTAAAGAAAGAAGTCTTATCATATCAGTCCTTTCCCCCTGGACAAAAAAGCGGGGAATTCTGTGAAGCCTTCATGCAATTTCCTTTCAACTGCACCTTTACATAAATATCGCTAGAAAGACATTAATCTAGCTTGCTAACAATCGCTAAACGAAAGCCCCGGATGGAATATTAGAAACGAAGCTCGGCATCCAAATTAATTACGCTCTCAGTAGGCGTTTATTCTCTTTTCAACATGTAATTAAATTTCTGCACGTACAGAATGCTTCGAAACTTATTAGGGGTAAGAATTACTTTACAGCAGTTTTGGTATCAAGAGATTGAATTCCGAGAAGATGTTGCCGACTTTCCTCTGCAAAATTAATAGCTTTTGTGTACTCGAATGAAATATCGATGCATTGTGGATGAACTAGAAACTAATTAAACATTCCATAATTTCAAATTGAAAGGTTATATAATGTCAAAGATCCTGAGAGAAAAGTAAAAATGTTCCTAACCTTCATTATTATGAAAAAGAAAATGTTAAGCTGTGTAATATTTCTTATTAA
Organism: Araneus ventricosus; assembly: GCA_013235015.1. Lineage (NCBI taxonomy): Eukaryota > Metazoa > Arthropoda > Arachnida > Araneae > Araneidae > Araneus > Araneus ventricosus. The sequence goes on along the minus strand of BGPR01002873.1, from coordinate 61,869 downwards.
ATGATTGATAACAAAGACATGAAATATGATAATGAAGAGCAAATTGAAATTTCACATGAATAATGATAAATATTTCACGTATTGTTTCACGTTCATACACATTTAGGTGTGTGGTCTCCACATCAAAATTATAGATATGTGTCGAATTTTGAACAAAATCCATCAATGGAAAGAGGGTCTAAGAGACATGTAACTTCTTGAGGGACTAAGTCTAGGTCAAGTTAACTTCACAGGATTGATAGAGGCGAGATTTATTTATGTAGATGCTGAGGCAGTCGGAACCTACAACTATTGACGATCAAGTGCGACATGTTAACCTGCACGATACTGCCTTACTCGGCTTCCGATCTATAATACCTGTATTCACTAAAATCAGAAGTATTCCATCGCTTGTGACTGGTGACGAAGTCGAATCAAGACTACTCGTTAATAAAATAACAAATTTGATGAAACAATTAAATTAATTAAAATTAAAATACCAAATCATAAAATCATTATACAGCTAGCTAATCAAATAATACAAACAAGGAAAAGCAGAGCAGAGCAGAAAGTGAACAGTAACAATCAGTGCTTATATACAGCAACAGGCTCGACCCTATTGGTTGATAGGCGACATCACAAAGAGGGCGGATCCTATCTGCATAAAATCGCAATTCAGGATGTTGCCAGATGCCGCGATGATGCCACAGACATATTCGATTTTCTTCATTAATGTACGAAGTTAAACATAAAACATGCTGTATTATATAAGTATACATGAAACTAGAGGTGAGAATAGTTCATCTGGTTCCTCTTTCAAGTTTTAAAATGCAATCCAAAACTAAATATATGCTACACACTTGATGAATATAACGTAAGCCTGAATTAACACCATTGTTTTTTGTCCGCAGTATTACTAGCCACTTACCTGATTTACCCGTACCCCTATGTGCATAGAATTATCGCAATTTTAAACTTAAAAACTAAAATAAAGTCATTCACAGACATTATAATTCGATACAAAAACGGTGTGGAATTCATGAACATTTCAACCGTCCTTTAGGTTCTGGTTGAATTGAAATGACAACGCATTCCCAAAACAGAACGCATCAACTAATTAGATAGTTGTGGAAACAAACAGTTGAGGGGTTAAGTAACATTAATCAAAACCATTAACTTTTATTGTGCAATTGAAATTACGTTAAGTGTAAAATCCAACTACCAACAGCAAATGGAATGAAAATCATTTGCTAGTATCACTGATAGTGCTTACAATGTAACCTTCAAGGGTCCTGGTTATTTGCATCCATTTAGTTCTGTTCTGGCCCATTACAGTTTGCACTGTCATCGAATTGGAGGCTCAACGAGAATTTATCTCTGTCCAAGGAATCGATGACTTCCCTGGCGGTGTTGCGGCACTTTCTCCGCAGGAACTTCGTATTATTAAATATTTCCTGGTACAAGATGAACAAACCCATTCATACTATGATTCAGCACCCTGAAAGAGTAGTTATCCTTTGAATGAAACATAGCCTCGGGATCACAGGTGTTAATAAGCATATATTTTGAGAAAGCAAATAATTGAATCCGCAGTTTGGAGAAGGGCACCAGCGCAAAAAATTCGATCGCTCACAATGTGCCCAAAACGTGTATTATCATATAGCCGCTCATTGTTAGTTGGAAAACAGGTATTAAAACCACTAATTTAATCATTAATGTCAAGAATATCAAAAGAAAATTTGATTAAAAGAAGCATTAAATAAGATAAATAAGAAGTTTTTTTAAAATTCCTGGAGATGAGAGATCTCCAGATTAGTTCCCTTCTTCAAATTGATTATATAACTTCTTTCCATTTTAAACTCCATTTTACTTTACATCTATAATATATTAAAATATAAATTGAAAACTTTTAAAAACCTGCTTCTCCTTGAATCCTAAAATTCGCTTTCGCCAATCGCATTACTAATAGATTTAATCAGTCAACTAACTGCGCAGCGGAAAAAAAAATCCGCAGAAAAATTTTATTTTAGACAATACTTTAATCAATCGTATTCCTTTATGTACTAATTTAAGAATTTTAATAGGAAATATATAAGTATTAGACAAAAACTCTTCTTGATCATGTTTTTTATATGGTAAAAAGAAATATATTTAGGAGAGACCCATTTCTGTTTTATGAATGGATTTGGTTGGATAGGACATTTCCTTTATGTTGCATTCTTAAAGTTACTAGACTAATGAAGAATGTTGTAAACCTTATAAAATATCCAAACATTTATTCTTAAAAATTCATAATGGCATACGATGGTCTGAAAACTTTCCCCAGCTTTTTTTTTGTTTAAAATTGTGGATGGAATAATCTTTTACACAAAAAAGTAAGACAAGTGATGTCTTCCATTTATACAACATTCTGTTAATACCAAGATGAGGTTTGCAGTCTATTTATACAAAAAAGATTCCTAAAGTAGACCAGCGGAGTATTTCAATGGAAAGCTATCTGTACTTTTAAAAGGCAATGTTTGTGTGCGTATGTGTGTGTCTGCGATGTCCAGACGAATCTATCGCACTTACAACCATGAAATTTGGCACACAGGTAGTCGTAATGGTGACTGAATGCACCTCGAAGCCGGAATTTTAAAATTTAATCTATAAGTTTATTTATTTAATATTTTATGTTGTTTTGGGTGATTTTTCACGAATGTCTTCGAATAATTGTACGAAAAAAACAGTTACACCATCGGACACAAGAAACGATTTCCGTTCTAATGAAGTTTGTTTCGTACGTATAAAGTAATTTACTGAATTTTGAGAAATTTTTGAAAAATAGTAACTTTCATGGTAATTTTTAATAAAGACTTCTTCAAATTATCGCATCTGACGTTCTAACATTTCTAAAATTTTCATTTTTTCAGCTTATAACTGGAACGTTTATATCGGATTTAAAACAAGAACTGTTAAAATATCTTTTTTTTCGCTTTTTTAAATTGATTTTTCCCTGATCAGTTCATCAGTTGTTTTGCTAGCGAGATTTAACAGCGACATTTTTCCCCGGACGATTCCAGCACGCATTGTTGCAATTTCATTGGTTCCTGCGTGACTTTCCTCGAGGCAGGTGACGTCATATGCTTTTATTACAATCCGATTTCTTCCGGCAGGTGACGTCACATTCGCGTCGTCTTCGTCTCAATAATATATACATTTCTGTTCTGATAAATGTCATTGAAAATCAATAATGTGTATCTTTTGCTTTGATTTTGTTCTCAAAACTTTTTCGTGTCATTGTTAGCATTTTTTCCCCGGTCCTGATTCCACGGGCAACACCATGCGCGTACTGCTAGTGCAATGTAATCCCAAACTAGCTTTGAACTCAGAGGAAAAGCATGAACAGAAAATAATAAAAGCGATTACTGTTAACTGCGCCGTATCCATCTTCGCCATCTTCGTTCTTTAGGAAGCTAAAGAAAGAAGATGGCGCCATATGAAAACGAAACGAGAGAGAAACCCAAAGATAGCTATATACAGTCTTTCTCGCGTATAAAAGACACAGTTCATGACTTCATAATGTACACTGTAGACTCTGTATGCGAATTATCAAACAGAAAAACTGCCAGTTTAATCCTTCTTTGAAAGTATTTGTTATTTTAGTTTCAGTTTCTTAGGCTTTAAATGCAAGAAATAAGAAATATTTGATTTGGAAATATCGTTTCCACTAAGTTATCGCATTTTTAAAGGATTTTGGAAGAATCTAAGATATATGTTAGAAAAAGTATGTCAAAGAAAGCTAAGTTAAAATGTCTGCGGCTTGTTTCCTTTTTTAACTTCATGTTTAAAATTTCATTTCGGTTTATAAAGACAAACCTTCTGAAATGATACAAGTAATAGTCGATTATGTAAAATTTTTAAAACATGAGTTTTTGAAATAAGACAAATCATTGAGACTGCCAGTGACCATTTAAGCATGGCATAACAGAGGAACACGAATTGGAGGATGTACGTTATAAGTTATAACGTCTTTTTATGCTCGTAACCAGAATTATTAAAAATAATGCATGTCAGCAAAGGATTTTTCTTTGCAGTCGCCATATCAGTTGGCAGTGTTTCTGATTTTTATTCAAGCGAAACACAAATATGAAGCAATTTCTCCCAAATGTTTTCCAGGAGGCCGCCTACATCCATATGTTGATACTAAGTCAAACCTCTACTTAGATTTTTGAAGCTTTCTTTAAGCAACAGAAAATGCCTCACGTGTCCTCTATCATGAGTCCTAGACTCATCTGGGCTGCAATGGCCTGGTGGTCACGGCTTTTGGAAGAGAAAGCTCCATGTTCAAAACCTGATTTTACCAGAGATCCGTCTTGTGTGTGTGGTCTCGTGCAGGTTAAATCGAGGGTCGGAACTTCCTCCCTCTGATGTTGTGAAGAAATGTGGAAAAGGAGTGTATCGTTTCAGCTGTCGCTATCTCATCTGACCACTGTTCTTAATTATGAGTGTGTTCCAAATTAACCCTCGTGTTACTTTGATAAGGGAAGTTAATGCAACTGAAAACCAAATAATCTTACTTGACAAGATATGCTGAAACAAATTTCAGATTAGAACCACCAGAAGTTCTTAGCATATTTTTTCATGTGTAAATAACTTTATAAGTAAACGGTTGACGAAATATTACATTTTATACTAATGATCGGCGTTCATTTACGGTTTTTTTGGTGATATAAAAGAAGAGTCGAAATTAGGCAAAAGGAAATGGTCATATAGGGAATAAAAGCAAAAAAAATGAGAAGAAAGGGAGAAATCTTCAGTCCTAAAAGTATCACTCCTGAATCCGCCTATCGTTCACCATGTCTCTAATAGCGATGGTAAAACAATAGAAACATCTTAACTGCTTCCTGCAGACAATAGACTCCATAAAAAAAGAGAGAAACGGAAGTCTTACAATAAGACTAAATCTGGTTTTTCTGGAAATTCTTGTTTTTTCACTTTCTTTTGCCTTCCTCTTCCTTTCGATATATACGTGGTAATCAATGCTTCATCTCTTCTTTGTATCCGGTATACTTTTTGGGTTTTTCAGTTCCAATAGATTTCCACCGGAGATGGTAAAGTAAATTACTTTACATTTCATTGAGAACTTCAATGTAAATCCTATACTATTTCTTTGCTATTACCGACTCCTTACGGATGGTACATATGCTATACCAAAAGCGTTTTTAACATACGCAAGAAGTAAAAAAGTACCAGCACCTCAGAATGAGCTGGTACCATTAAAGTAATTGATCTTCACTTTTCTGTCATTACAAATTTGTAGGGTCCCTAATCCCGATTCAGGTCTTTTAACGCGTCTGTCCTATTTTATTACCATATTTGTGATTGCAGTTACTATAAAGAGATTGCAAGCGTAGGAAGTCAAGAAATTTAATCAAATGGCTCTCGGAAGTGATGAGGGATCTAAACTTCCAATGTCTTGAAAAGAGCGGAAAGAGTTTAACTTTTTCTTTGGCAGAACCCCTCTTCCATAAAAAAGGATATTTCCGAAACGCTGATCCTTGATCCTGGTACCATATAAATGAATTGCATAAATAAATAAAAGTTGCAGTGTTGAAAGAAATTTCAAAAAGGGTAAAAAAAATTCATGATAATATTTGGGAAATGCTTTATTTCCTAACTATTTGTGAGGAAAATACCATTTCAATGCTTTGTTTCCTAGATGAAATGATCCTTCTTCTTTGTAAATGCAATTCAATTTTAAAATATTTTTTTTACTATTTGTAATCGGTGAAAGACTATATCGCATTTATACAATTTTATATTAAATTATATATTCATAAATCTTGCGAATGTGATAGAATACTAATATTTAACCCTACTGTTCTATTCGCATTTACTATGCACTTGTAACGTTCGGCTTAATATGACCCGAACAATAAAGACTAACTTTAGAGCCTATGTTCTCAATGATTTCAGAACATTATTATGCTTAGAGATAAATAAGATATGTTTTAGCAGAATAAACTTGCTATATTTGAAAAACAACACAATTAAAATGTAAACATAAGCATATGTATGTAAAATAAAAAAAAAATTAGAAAATTTTCTTAAATCTTATTACTTTTTTATTTACAATTCAAACAAAATTATGATGCCTGTTGCTTACAGATATATTTTTTACAATTCTTGCATAATATATTTGATTTATTATCATTGCTTGATTGACAAAACATGCATTGGTCAAGTTTATTACTGAACTGTAAATTAACAATAAATTTTGATGATAAATCATTTTACCATTTATCCTGTGTATTCTTTTGATTATATTATGCGATTCTTAATTTTTTCAGAGTTGTTTCTTTGTCTGAATATGTGAAGAGATTAATAATTTGTCTAGTTCTTCTGAAAACAACATTTTAGTTAATTTGTTTTAATTTCATAGTTATTTCTTGATGTCCAGAGAATAATTGTATTATAAGCAGAACTATCCAGCATATATATATATATATATATATATATATATATATATACAAACATAAACAAAACCAGAAACAAATGCAATAACAGTTAAGAAAATACTTAAATTGAAGAAGTGCACTTTCAAAAGAAGTAAACTTTAGAAAAATTTTAGGAAATGGACAAAATATGATAAACATAGAATCTGAAAAAGATTTAAATGTGAGAAAAAATAGATTCTATAAATGATTTAAATATGAGGAAAAAACTTCACAAATGCGGTGAATGCGCCAATGCTGCAGTACAACCGAAAAGTGAGAAATATTAATAAAAAAAACATTAAAAGAAAATATTAAAAGAAAACATTAAAAATACGTTGTAAAATAAAAACCAAAACAATAAAAAGGAACAAAACGCCAACGTCCGGGACGCGTCATCAGCAAGGGAAATCCCGAACGAGCGTAAACATAAAATTCTGTGTTTTCTGAACACAAAACTCTAGCAATAAAGCCAAAATGGGGAATTACGGGGAAACAAACTCTTTCTTATATATATATATATATATATATATATATATATATCTATATAATGTATATGTGATTTTCTAGTACTCATAATTAGCTAAACTTGTATATGCACTTCTGAATACTACTATTTTAAGGATTAAGAATTCAGTGCCAACTCTACCAAAGTATGCGTATTTGCCATAAAAATTTCAGCTATCTATAATTTGTTATACAGCAGCCTATTTATAACGCAATAATTGAAACTAGAAAAGTGCAGTATGATAATTTTTTCTATGATGCTTCTCGAAAGCAGTTGCAGTTCAAAATGAGTGTTCCGGAATAAGTTGAATTGTAAAACTAAGCCCATGTCAAGACAGTTGTCATTTATTCTCACCTTTTAAATGCAAGTTTGTGATATAAGTTGTGAAATATAAGTATCTTAAAATGTGTAAGCACAATTTATTGTTTAAAGAAGAGTCCATATCAGTCCTTTCCCAGTGGAGAAAAAAAGTGGAAATTCTGTGAACCCTTCATGTAAGTTCCTTTCAACTACACCATTACATAAATGCCTTTAGAAAGACATTAATCTAGTTTGCTAACAATCTCCAAACGAAAGCCCTGGATGGAATATTAGAAACGAAGCTCGGCATCCAAATTAATTACGCTCTCAGTAGGCGTTTATTCTCTTTTCAACATGTAATTAAATTTCTGCACGTACAGAATGCTTCGAAACTTATTAGGGATAAGAATTACTTCACAGCAGTTTTGGTAGCAAGAGATTCAATTCCGAGGAAATGTTACCAACTTTCTTCTGCGAAATTAATAGCTTTTGTGTACTCGAATGAAATATCTCTGTTATGAAAAATGGATGAATTAGAAACTGTTTACTCTTTTCAAAATTTTAAATTAAAAACTTCTATTAGGTTCAAGCGCCCTTTCAGTAAAAGTAAAATGTTTCTATCCTGTTATACTTATCAGAAAGAAATATTTAAGTTATGTAATTGTTTTTCAAAAATTGATTGATAATGAAGATGTGAAGTATGTTATCATGAGACAATTTAAATTCTACATGAATATTGTTAAACATTTCATGTTATATTTCACGTTGAAACCCCTTCGGCCCTGAGTTATGCACATGATAGATAAAATTCAGTGAGTGGTTAAATATGCTATATTAATTATAAGTAACTTAAATATGATATATCATAATTTTTTGACATCTAGCAAACTAATTAAAAAATATCCTAATAATAGGACACCAGGCTTCAATGAAGTTAATATCAGAAAAAAATTAAATATAAATTTACAATTACTTCGTATGAATTGATTAGAAAAAGTTTCTTTGGGCCTGAAAACATCAATATGCTTCACAAGAGATGTAGTTGTGAAAGTGAAACCTTCCAATTTTCATATTTGTTACTTTGAATTTCATTCAATCATGTGGTTTATACCATAAAATCACACGTCATTGCAAGGTCTGACATATGGATTTAACTTTTTCTTTGGAGGTGGTACGAGGATGTTCCATTTTTTGCTCCTTATAGCCGTTCGGTACAATAAAATTAATAAGTCATGCTTGTCCACTCCCGCCCCAATACTTTTATTGTAAAACTTTACAATTTCAGGTCTGGGAACTTTAACAAATGCGACACCTTTTTTGCTTCACCTTTTAACTACGTCCGCACGATTGCCGTACCATTTCACTACAGCGATTTTGCCAGGTTCTGTAACATATTTATCTGAAAAACTTCGGCCATCCGTTTTCAACTTTGCATCAATTTTTACGGTTACTAAATGAATAATAACTGTAAAACACCCAAAACATACATCCAATACAATGTTTTTAGAGGAATTATCGTTAACTGTAAAACAAAACGAAAGTTTTGTACTATAGAAACCTGGTATTCTAATAATAGAACAAGTATAAAAATTCATGATGTTTGCTCTAAGCCCTGATGTCCTCTTAGTAGTACAAATGTTTGATTCTCATTTGTATTGCAATTTCTCACTATTTTTAAGTTAAAAGCAGCGCTGAATTAGGCAGAAATAGTGCGATATATATTATGGAATATTTCCAAAAGAAGATAATTAAATATAATAATGCTTTTCAGGACAGAAAAAACATGCACTTGCGTTTTGACAGCAGATGGTCAGAAGCCTCCATTATTTTCTCTGTTACGACTATGCTGCCAACTATTGAGCGGAAATGAAAGCATCTTTCTATTATTGAAGGCATAATTAGTAGGACCTAGGATTTTGAAGTGGAAATTCTTAAAAATGTGGACTTTAGAGTCATATAAAGATGTGTCCTAATAATAGGACGCCAGCGCCGAAGGGGTTAACACACATTTCGATATCTTGCCTCACCAATAAAATAATAGATCTGTGTCAAATTTTGAAGGAAATCCGTCAAAGAGAAATTGGTCTATAATGCGTACTCTATTCTCTTCACTAAAGTACGAAGCCAAACACAAAACATAAGTATAAGAGAAACTCGAGGGGGGGAACACTCCCGCTGGTTTCTTTGAGAAGTTGTGCAATGTAATCCAAAATTACACTATTCGCCTTCGGCGACCTGCTACTCACCAGTAATATTAATAGCCTGAGGCTGTGGCTATGCTTGCCACTGGCCGAAATAAATTGCGAATTTCTGTTGTAGAGGCTGAAGGAATCTGCCAAAATTTAATTTTGCGATATATCTCGAAAATGGACGGTGGATGGTAGGGTGGATCGAAAAGTATAGGAAAATTCTTTTTCTTGGGTCGGTGAATTAAATTTGGTGGGTAGGAAAGTTGTGTCTTAAGTATATTAGTTTTTATATTTTTTTTATTGAAATCCATCTATACCTTCCGGTGCCCCAAGCGCCCCAAAAATAGTTAAATATTGAAATTTTTTATGAAAATGTATTTTTTTTTTGGAAATTACTTTTGGCGCAGGGTGGGAAAGTTGTGTCTTAGGTATATTGGTTTACATATATTTATTTATTGAAATCCATTTATATCTTCCAGTGCCCCAAGTACCCCAAAAATAGTTTTAAATGATATTTTTTGGAAATTTATAAAAAAAATATAGATTTTCAAAATTCCCTTTAGCGCCGGGTAAGAAAGTTTTGTTTTGGGTATATTAGTTTACGTTTTTCATTGTTATTCAAATTCATTCATATATTCTGTTTCGGTATATTATTTTATTTTTTTATTGTTATTCAAGTTCATTCATATCTTAAAATACTTAAAAATTGACATTTTTACGATTTTGATTCATTCAAACAACAAGGGAGGGAGGAAGAAAACAATGATTTTAGCAAAGTTTCCCCTGTAGCTATGTGTTTTTGTTTAGGAAAAGTCGATATTGTGGTGTAGTTCATCTTTGCCTTCGAAATAAAGTAGAATTGTTTTATATTGTGAAATATAAAAAGGAAGAAAATGTAGTTGTAAATAAAGTTCCTGAATAATATTATATAAACAAAAATAATTTCATTAATTTAACAATAAAACATAAATAATTTTTCATTCTCTCCTATACGCTTTTCCCCTGTAAAATCATTACTTTAACGCACTTTTTATTTTTAATTCAAAATTTGCATCAAAATAATTTTTTAAGAAATATTTAAGTGTCTTGGGGCGCGGAAGAAACTAAACAAAATAGAATAAATTGTGCACATATGCTAGTACACTTAAAAGGCAAATTTTGCACCCTATGCCAATTATTCTATCTACACTTTGATTCTTCGACCCACCCTAGTTGATGGCTGACAGGGGACCATTGATGACCGTATCTAGGGGTCATAAGTTACCCTATGAAATAAAAATTGTTAAAATCTGTCCTAAGGTTGGGGATGAGAGACTGTCAGAATTTTTCTCCATATCCCTAGTAGTTCAGAGATATTGCACAATATTCTGCGATATTGAACAATATTCGCAATATTGTTTAATATTGTACAATATTGTAAGATATTGAACAATATTCGCAATATTGTTTAATATTGTACAATATTGTACGATATTGAACAATATTCGCAATATTGTTTAATATTGCACAATATTGTACGATATTGAACAATATTCGCAATATTGTTTAATATTGTACAATATTGTAAGATATTGAACAATATTCGCAATATTGTATAATGTTGTACAATATCGGAAAACATTTTGTGCTACCCTGGATAGATTGTACAATGCAGTAATTGTTGTTTGTTCGAATTGTTTTTCAATTTCGTTCAAAAATGGATGGTGGTGGGGGTAGGCGACTATTTAGGACATAAGCTTCATAAGCTTTCGTATGAAAGTGGTTGTGGATGGAGGACTGTCTCATTGTTTTGCGAATTTATTTTAAGCGTATAGATATACTCCTGGTTATTGATAAATATAACATTGTTATATTTATCATTCACATTAGTCATCATTGTTATCACAAATAAGTCATTGTTTTCTGTGTCGTATTACGAAATATTGATGGTTCTAATAATTGTTAATTATCTTTTGTTTTTAAGTGAATTCCTGTATTTGTAAATTTTTCTTTATTTTCCCTCTTTTTATTTATTTATTTATTATTATTTTGTGATATTTATTTATCTTTATTTTTAATTTTCTTATGTTTATATTCTTTTGTGTATGCATACAGGGTATTCCATAAATATTGATACAAACTTTAAGGGGAGGTCAGGCATACGATAAGTATCCAAAATCACATAGGAAGATAGGTGCGCAAACGCCATCTGGAGGCAGCTGATAGCATTTAAAATAAAACAGCGCTGACCAAAATGCCGATATCTTTCTGAATCTTAACGGTATAGAACTAAAATTTTTATATAAGTTGCCCTATATATCTGGCTCTGAAGCTGTCAAAGTAAAAATACGCTACGCTTCGCGCATGCGCTGAAAAAAGTGTCTTCTCTAATAGTCAAATTATACAGTTAAAATTCTAATACAATGCCTCTCTGACATATTGTCACGTGTTCTGTAAGTTTCCTACAATTTGATTGAAAACTCTGCAAGTTATAAGAAAAAATATACGGAAAAATTTGGGATTTTTTAAAGAAATCTTTATATTTTCCCAAATATTTGTGCTATGTTTACAAAAATGCACGTAAATATTATGCACATCACTCGGCATTGCTCAAAATTTGTACACTGTAACTCACAATTTACATTGAAGAATTGGTCACGAGGGCTTAAAGGAGAACGACAGGAAATTTATGAATTAGAAAACGGATTTTGGCTCACCCGCTTCACAGAAAGCTGATAATGGTTTGCAAGGTTCATAACTTCTTTTGTGTAATGTGCGCAATATTTACATGCATTTTTGTAAAAATAGCATGAATATTCATGAAGATATAAAGGTTTCTTTAAAATATCCCAAATTTTTCCAAACGTTTTTTGCTTCTAACTTCTAAAATTTTCAACCAATTTGTATGAAGCTTTCAGAATAAGTGACGATATGTCAGAATGTAAACTAAATACTTCGAAAATTAGAGAAGATATGAACATTTGTAGTAAAAGGATTTACTGCCCATGCGCGAAAGGTAGCGTTTATTTTCTTTAACAACTTCAGAGCCAGATATATGGGGCAATTTATATAAAAATTTCAGTTCAATACCTTTAACATTCAGAAGGATATCGGCATTTTGGCCAGCGCTGTTTTATTTTAAATGCTACCTGCTGCCACCAGATGGCGTTTCCGCACTCATGCTCCCATGTGATTTCGATGTTTATCGTATGCCTGACCTTCCCCTTAAAGTTTGTACCAATATTTATGGAACACTCTGTATAGTTAATATTGATTTTTATATTTCTAATATGTATGATGTTTGTATATTGCCATCAATAATTTCGCATGCTTCGGTTACACAGAATTCTAATTTATGTATTATTAAATAACAATAATTAAAATCATGCTCTTTTATTGCACTATTGAAATTTCGTTAAGTGTAAAATCCAACTACCAACAATAAAGGGAAGGAAATTCATCAACTGGTGTCTCTGAGAATGCTTACAATATAACCTTCATTTCCTGGTAATTTACATCCATTTAGTATTTACGGCCCATTACAGTTTGCACTGTCATCGAAGTGGAGGCGCATCGAGAATTTATCTGAGTCCAAGGAATCGATGACTTCCCTGGTGGTGTTGCGGCGTTTTCCCTTTCTGCAGACCCTTTATAGCACTAACTCTTTTCTGGTATAAGATGAATAAAGTCGTGCCATAAATTCAGCACACTTAAAGAGTAGTTTTATTTGAATGAAATAGAGCCGTGGGATTGGAGATATTCATAAACAACAATCTTGAGGAAACAAATAATTGAGTCAGCCCTATTAGTACACAATTCTCTACAACTTTCATGCTATATCTTTATGATGTTGCGAGACATTTAGAATATCGTGCAACATTGTGGAGCTATTGTAAAATCTATTGTGTTAAAAGGGAGCAGTTTGAAGAAGGGAACAAGCACAAAAAAATCAAAACGCAAACAGCGTGCACAAAACGTGTGTTACCATATAAATGCTCATTATTAATCGTAAAAAAAGTACGAAAACGGCTAAGTAAACCACTGGAGAAAATATCTGGTTTTTAAAAAAAACTTATATAAAACTAATTTTTATATAAGTTTAAAGAATCTTACATAAAAATTTGGTTTAGAAAAAGAAATTATATAAAACTTATTTTTATATAAGTTTAAAGAATCTTACATAAAAATTTGGTTTAGAAAAAGAAATTATATAAAACTAATTTTTATATAAGTTTAAAGAATCTTATATAAAATTTGGTCTAAAAAAGCAATAAATAAGAAAAATAGTACTTTCCTATTTTCTGTAGAAAACAGTTTTAGGATCCGTTCCCATCTCCGAACTGCTGATTTAATTAAAATAATATTTTAAATTTTTAAAAAAATTTCAAGCAAGATAAAACTGAGTTACAAATGTAGTAACTAATATAGTAATGCAACTTTCCTTATGAAAATGCTAAATTCAGTGGTGATTAAATTTTTGGTGATGAAGATATTGCTATTAGTTTTCGTTTTCATTTCTTTTATATTGGTTAAAAATGATAAATTATAAGCAAAAATTATCCTAACTACCCATTTTTAAATTTCTTTGTGCAACGAAAATGTGGGCTTATTGGTTTTGAAAGTAACCAACTTGCAAAACTAATAACCATATCTATATCTGCTCGAAAATTTACAAACTTTCCATGTCTTTTGTTAAATCTTAAACAGGAATATGAAAAATAAACTATACCATAGAACATCCATACAATTGCATGGCTTTATTTTAGAGGAAGAAACAAGAACTCTGGAAGAACCAAGCAAACACGGTCATTATAAAACCCTTAAAACGTGTAATTTAACCGTAACTAGTTTTAATACATTTTAAATATATGTATATAAAGCACAAAGAACATATAACATATGTTCAAACGACTATTATACCTATTTGTAAATACCCAACATTCTCAATCATTTTGACTACAAGGAAAAATAGGAAATGCATAGAAATTTATCGATATCATGATAGAGGTGCACAAATGTTGTAATGAAAATGATATACAAATTTTACATCGTCATCACCTAACGTGATATTGTCTTCAGTATAAGATGACATCTGCACAAATATGTATTGAAAACAAATAAATAATTGTAATAGTTACGGGCCAACGAACCATCGGAGTGACTATTGAGCCTATGGTTAGGTGAGAATGTATTACCACTTTTACATTCTTCCAATTTAATATAGGTTTTACTTTGCTTGATAATTTACAAAAATAGTTATTGAACCCTTTTAAGAAACCTAGTCGTATTCTATCCTAAAACCTGCCATCACTAATCGAATTTCTAATGGATTTAACCCTTAACTGGAGAGGTGAAAATTTTGGACTTAATTGAGGAGGCGCGGTCTACGAGACCGCATTCTTTAAAAATCCAATTAAAATTTTGTAACAAAAATACTAGTATGAAATTCTGACTATATATTCTGTAGATATTTCTCTTAATATAAAAAATATGTTTTTTTTAAATTTTACAAAATATATTTTCAGCAGAAAAATAAATTAGTTTACTGCATACAAATACTAATATGAATCTTAAAAAAAGCAAATATATTTTTTATTTTTCATATGGCATTTATTTTTCCATTATATGACCAAAATGATATAATGTGAAAATTAACTATCATATAAAATATTAAAAAATCGACATTAGGTAAAACTGACTTGTTTTCACACAGAATTATTTTAGATGAGTTTCTTGTGCACATCTATAACAAAATTTTCTAGTGCTTTCTAAACATTCAAACGTTTCACAATATATGTATAAATATACATTTTTCTATTCATTCTTTCGTGGACAAAAATTATATATTTTCCTCTTCTCAGCTTTATGGTCTTTCATGATTATCAATCTCTCATGGACTCCCGTAAATCTTCCTACAATTCGCTTCACTGTCACTCACAATTATCGACTTTGTTCTTAGATTTCTGATTCTGATTCTTATTTTGGGATAACTAATTCTCTTTCAAGATTTTTTATTCAGAGCAGGGTGAACAGAATTCCTCTCATACAAAATGTAGGAATTTACAATTCTCATATCCAATCTTAATATAAATAAAAGTCGTTGTGGCTATGTATGTGGCTATGTACGTGGCTATGTTCCCCATCTCCTCCTAAACCAACGAGCAGTGTTCAACGAAATTTTGCACACTTATTATTTAAAACAAGAGGAAGACACTTATGGACTTTTCAAAGTCCAAATGTTAATTAAACAGGCAGTTAATTAGAAATCAACCGAAGCCGTTTTTCATCCGTAACCTCGGAGCAATTTATTCGACAACAAATATTTTTGTACCATCTTAAAGTTCAACGTTTTACCTTTTCAATGACATCAATTTTATTTCTGTGACATTTTCCCTTCAATTATTACTATTTTTTTTTAAATTTTAATAATTTTTAATTACGTGCAGACGATTTTGAAATAAGGCAAATTTATAGCTACTCCGTTGCTAGGCAACGGTTAGACTTTGAACTAATTTACCTTTATTTCTGAAAATTTTGCTTATTTTTATAAATATCTATAATATAAAGAAGAAAAAATATATATCTGTCTGTCTGTCGGTCATAAGAATTCCTCCTAAACGGTGAACGGTAGCGACATGAAATTTACACACGACATCCTAAAGCATATTTCTAGATCAACGGTGCTATTTTCAACTTTCGGAGTTAATTTGTTCTAACAGTTAGTTTTGTTTCAATAAATGACCACTTAAAACGATATTTTCAGTAATGATAATTTTTACATGAAGAAGGTTGAGTTTCTAGTTGATCTTCTCCAGCTTCAAATTCGGATAAATCAAAATTAGAAGAATGAGAACTTTCATCAAAAACTACTCTGTACATCACTGAAATCACTTCCTACTTCATGTAGAAGCTTTTAAAGTTCTGCATCATAACAAGAATCAGAAGGTTGGATAATATTAAGACGATTAAGTTTCGGTGACTTCACAATATTGGAACACTAGCAGGGAGGTGCTGTCTGCCAGACCGCGCGGAAACAAATAACTGAAATATAAAAAAACCAGGCGCCAAAACATCAAGAAAATGTACACGCTTATTCAAGATCCCAAAACGAGAAGCTACAGGACGAATCCATTCAATTGAAGTAAAAGTAGAGTAGGGGTGATCGGTAAACCATCCTTAGGTCTCTCAGACATCACCTCCGCAGTTGAGGGTTAATCAAATAACGAAATACACAGGAATGGTATAAATGGTATTCAAAATTTCACAAAAGGATTTGCTTTAACCAAATGGGTTCACTCATGTTCTATTTTACAAATTATAATCAGGAATCGCGTTAGTATTAAACATGAAGCCTTCTGAATAATATTTTGTTATGGTAAAAAAAAATACTTTTCAGAGACCAATTTAAATTTCATGAATGGTTTTGATTAGATAAGAGATTTTTTTTATGATGAACTTTTTAAACTATCAAACGAATGAAGTATGTTTCAAACATTATCATAATCCAAACACTTACTCTTAAAAAAATTATTTTGCCGTATGATGACCTGAAAAATTACTCCAGCTAATACTTTTTATTTAAAATTCTGAATTGAATAACCTTTCATACGAAAAGAGTAACGCAAGTGATGTCTTCCATTCATACAACAGTTTTCTTTATACCAAGATGGGGTTTACGGTCCATTCATACTCATTGAAAGATTCCAAAAGCAGACCAGCGAAGGGTTGCAATAGAAAACGACACATGATAAGTTCAAAAATAGCTCTGAACTCAGAAGACAAGCATGAACAGAAAATAATAAAAGCAAATTCTGAAAAGTGTGACGTAACCTGTCTGAATCATGGACGATGCTATCATATGAAAACAAAACGAGATAGAAACACAAAAGATAAGGATATACAAAGACTTCTCGCGTGTAACAGACACAGTTCATGATTTCATAACACAAGTTGCAGACTCTGTATGCGAATCATCAAACACAAAAACTGTCGGTTTTTTCCTTCTTTGAAAGGATTTGTTGCTTGGATTTCACTTTCTCAAGTTTTAAAGACTATATAAAGAAAGATTTGATGTCGAAATATTGTATTCACTTATCTGCTTTTTTCGCAGGAAGAATTTGCTGGATCTAAGAAATGTATGTGGAATAAGTGTGTAAAAAAGCAAAGTTAAAATGTCTATGGGTTTTTTTTCTAATTTCATGCTCAAAATTTTATTTTAACATGTAAATCTTATCTTCTGAAATAGCATAATTAATAGTAGATTATAGAGCGTGTCCACTAAAGTCTTCACACCTCCATTAACTTCAGAATGATTGCAGCTCTAGTTATAAAAGTGTTGTCTACCCAGATAGCACGTACGTTTGCAGCAAATTTGATTTTGACTTCATATTACCTTGTCATGGCAAATTTGACACGTCAAGCTTGAAGCGAACTTGTGGCAAACTAACAATGCAGAATCGCCACCCTCGCTTGCAAAACGAGTTTGCCACAAGTTCGCCGTGACAACTAGCTCCACCCCTCTTTGCAATGCAAGCTTGCTGTAAGTTTGCAAAACAAGCTAGATGCAAAGATGATAACACAAAGAGATAATTATCTTTGTCTCTGTTTTAAAAAACTTCCGATTTTTAATAGCATCTCCTAGATCGTCCTTCATTTTATAAATTCAATAAATCAATGATAATTTGTGGAAGAGCTAACTTTTTTTATAAAAGAAAATTTTGAAAACATTTTCCATCTTTTCACTAAATATAGAACTCGCACTTTAAAGAAACTATATCTCCTTTTTCTTAATGTTGAAAATTTAACGTTTATAAACAAAATTAAACCTAAAAAACAGTCAATGTTTGTTGAAAAATAATAACTTACATTTTGTCCCATTTTAAAAGTAATTACTTTTGAAACGAAATTTCATAATTTATTCTTCTAGCAGAACGTAGTTATTAGCGAAAATCGCTCTCTTTGATTTCAAATCATGTTCTCAACACAAAATTTAAAAAAATAATGAAATCAAGAAAAGAGCTTAAAATAAACCATATGCGCGAAATCTATCTTCTATTAGCGAAATCTATCTTCTCCTCTCCGAGTTCATCTGGCCGAGGGGTTAAAGCCTCCGCTTTGGATGCGGTAGGTCGCGAGTTCTAATCCGAGGTTTTTTTCGTACTCTGTTTTTGCTATGTTTGCAATGAGTTTGACGTGGCAAGCTTGCTGCAAGTTCGTCGCGTGGTGACTTCGAAGCTTTCGTTAACTTCCTGCAAGCTTGCTTCAAGCTTGCACTCTTGTGTCAACCTTGCTGCAAGCTTGCAGATTTGAAGTGCAAGCTTTCTGCAACTTTGATGCAAACTAAAATTGCTATCTGGGTAGGAGTAGTAAAGTTGCTATGTGCTACGTGCTGAGATCACTTGTAGGGACACCTGGCGATAAATTGCGAAATTACCGTTCTTATTCGAAAAAGGTACGATATATGTGTGGAGGAAGTCCACTACGAAATTATAGATCATCATCGAATTAGTATAAAAATACACCTTCTGGACATTAATACTAAGAACAGAACACTTAAAACGCAAATTTGTTGGTTCTGATTTCCGAAGCTGTGACATCACGAAACGTCTTTTATAATGCGTTATTATGGACATTACCTTGCAAATGTGCAGAAAACTCTTATTTTGTTACGCGTTATTATGGACATTACCTTGCAAATGTGCAGAAAACTCTTATTTGTTATGCGTTATTATGGGCATTACCTTGCAAATGTGCAGAAAACTCATATTTTGTAGATAATTCACACTTTAACGGAACAAATCAAGTAATTTGAAAATACACACGTAAATGTTTTTGAAACTTTAACAGTAATATATATCGTCGGTATATTGCTAAATACAACCGAGTGAAAAGAAAAATAAAAGAGAGTAACTCTATTCTTGTAGTTGTCAAATTTCATCTCTAGAACAGAAAAAATTGTGTAAATCAATATATGTTAAGCATATATTGTATACTTACGATATATTGATATACATGGTTTTTCCTCAGAGAGAACATTTTAAAACTACGAAAATGCATTAACAGTTTTATTTTTCTTTAGTCTTAGTCACTTTTAACAGTATACCGACGATATATTCTTTCATTTAAGGTCATTTCTTATTTATATTGTAAGTCACTAGAACTCCTTTAAGGACGAAATAAATCGAAATAGTCGGTTTTCTTTCCAAATCCCCTGAGGTACGTCACAGAGTTATCTCTTCTTGCTGTTGTCCGAGAAGGCCACTGGCGAAAGAAACTCCCCCGCATCTCGGACATCATTGTTCTTCATCAGAACAATAAAGACTTAAAGAAGTTAAGGGGTAACCCACGAAAAAGAGGACAAGGAAAAGTTCCGGAACAAATAAGGCACCAAGGGAAAACCAGATTTTCTTGCGGTTGACAATTGCTGAGACCCTAGTTGGAATTATCGGGCGTATGAGAAATTAGATTGGGTGAAGACAGATCTCCTTTTTTTATGTGTTGGTGAGTGTAGAGATAAGGCCTTAATTCGTGACGATGCACATATGGCAAAGAGAAATCTAGAAAGAAAAGGTCTGCCGTTGATTAGATGGAGGGAGGGAGGAAATCGATAGGTGTTTTGTCGAGTTATCTATCTGATCGTGATACCGGGCCAGGATTGCTTTCTATGTTTTTGCTTGTTTCTATAGGGAAGATTCTCAAACGATCGAAAGAAGATTATGCTTATAAATAAGCTAATATTATAAAAACAGGGGATGACTCGTATCTTTAAAAGTCGTGTTGAAATTAATATTATGAACAGCAGCTAGCTATGCATTACGTATGTTTAATGAACTTATGTTCCAGAATCTTTATATTTGAATAGGAGAAATCACACTGTTATTGACACCCTCTATACAATCAGTCAGGAAAGAAATACTAAAAATATCCAAATCAAGTTGCGATTTAGTGTAACTTTTCCTGAGTGTTACTACATTTTCAGTCAATAATTATCTTTGGGAAGTATTTTCCAATATTTTGAGAATAAATAGTGCAAAATCGATTATTGACACCCTATGAATGAGTTAATTGTCACCACAGTTATTGGTATCCTATCATTATTATTTAGTTTACTTTTAACCTTCTTCTTAAGGTTAGATTACTTAACCCTCCTAGCGTCAGGCCCGAGATATCTGAGTGAACTTTTTTCCTCTCATAACGGCAGACCCGAGACTGTCTCGGGAAAGAAAAGTTCCATATGAGTGTCAGACCCGAGATTTTCTTTCTACAAGTTTTTCTCTTCCCCCCAGGTGTCACGCGGCGACATAATGAGAGGGAGGGCCTGTGGTCGGGGAGGTTCAGTTTGACCAACTTTTCTGAGAATACTCAAAGAAGGGTCTTCAAACAAAGGATTCTGTCACAAAGAATCAAGGTTAGAAGTCATCTGTAACTGCTGAAAGATAACAGGTCTAATAGACCCCCTACGGCGCGAAAATGACCACAAAAGGGGGCAGAAATCTTTTTGTATAAAACCTCACAACTTGAAGAATAACCTTCTCTTTTAACGTGACAATTTCGTTAAACTTAGCAATCTGAAAGCCTAACGGCTGGAGGGTTAATGCTTGGAAGTTTACATGAAAGCTTATTTTTTAAATAAGCTTTATTAGTGATTAGATTAGTGTATAAATAACTGTCCGAGGCCCCAATTACTTCCCAGTTTTCCCTAGAGTTGTTAAATACTTAAAGATTAAACTTGAGTTCTATTGGAGATTAGCTTTTTTGTCATTTAAATATTTTCAAATGCATATATTTTAAAAACACTTATTATTTTTTAATTAAAATTCACATTGGTATTTGAGATTTGTGACATCTAAGTACATTATGGTAAATTACATTATGATTATTTTTAGGAAGTATGTCTGATTTAATTGATCTATAGATAAAAGAATCATTTCATTTTATAAACGAAGTTAAAACATTCGATCACATAAATCTTTCTAATGTTATTCAAGGCTCTTATAAGCAATACTTTCAATGTTAGTACGGCTAGAAATATCTTTTTCATAATGACTTGCTAAATTTACAAGGTGTCCGAGAAAGATCTTCATTATTCTAACCATTAGTAACAAAAACACGAAAAACTGAAATTAAATGTATTTTGCGGCAAAAGAATGAAGAAATCGAACAGTTCTTTTACAGTACGTCCAGTGTGATCTACTTAAGCTAATTTAGTTGCACGAAGAATGTTTGTTGTCAACTGGGTTACTCGCCAAATGTTTCGTTATCATTTTCTGTGTCTTTGCCCTTTCATTAGAGAAGGTGGTGTATGCCCGATTTGGGAGGCTTGGAGTATGGAGTACGCGAGTTCTTTTTTTCCACCCTCTGTTTCAAGTTTTTCTTAGTTTATTACTTTAATCTGTATAAGAACCATAATAGAGACAGAAAAGAATGACAGATAATTTAGAAAAAGAAAAAAAAAATCTTCGGCATGTATTGAATAAACAATCATTTCCCACGAAATTACTCAAATTTTTCGTCGATCGTCAACCGGTCACCAGTTGTGTAAGATTTTGGCACTTATCAGTTTTTCTGTGTGTGTCTCTCTTCAGGAGGCACAATGAATTTCCTTAGCATACTTGGAGTGTTGACGTACTGAGTTCGCTGACATGACGCGAGCACAGGAAACAAAGCAAAAAATGCTTAAAATGGGAGGTGGAACTCAGACTAAACGAATCGGTTAGACTCATTGTACTCGGGGATTGTTCCTATTAGGTTAAAGAAGGAGAGGAGTCAGGAAAGAACAGTCGGAAATTCAGAACAAGAAAAATTCACTGGCGTACTCCATATGCCAGTCCCTCCACCGAAGGGTTAAATTTCTGCATCCATGCATAAATTGAAGTTACACTTGGTGAACTTCTATGGTATATCAGGTGAAACTTTCTTTGCACGGCTTTCGGTTCTGTTTCCGGTAATCACAATGCATGCTGCGAAGTCCCATTCTCGTTCCTTATTTATTAGTTTAGGATGACATGCAAAGGAGTCAAAAGAATTAAACTATGTGAAATTAGTAAAATATTTCTATACCCTTATCGATAACATTTTCCTTCTCGTCGTTTTTTTTTTTTTTCCGGACGGAAAGCGTACAGAAAGTGGACACCTTCACACTCTGAGTTTCTGCGAATTCGCGGGGGAATATTTGACCCCTTTTGCATGTTCCGTTGGAGGCTTCGAGAATTTCCTCGAAGGTTGAAGACCCGGCTGTGGTAGGGGGACCAGTGGTCATTCAGTTTGGGTTGCTAGGCAGTTTTTTTTACGGAGACGAAGGCAGTTGCGGATTAGTGATGGGTCAGATTCGTTCCTTTTGCGGAATCGGATCCACAGATCCGAGTCCGGCTGCGGATCCGGATCCGCGGATTCGTTCCAACTCCGAAAAAATGGATTTATAGCCCATAATTACTTTAATAATCTTTCTTATTGAACTCACATTTTAATATAATTATGAATCATAATTAATAACATAATAATTTTAATTAGATAATTAATTATAATTAATAATTATAATTAGATAATTAATTGTAATTAATAATTATAATTAGATAATTAATTGTAATGATTATAATTTTAATAATTAATTATAATTACTAATTATAATTTTTAATTAACATTTCTGTTAATTATTTAAAATTTCGTTAGTGAATTTAATGGAACTTTGCAAGAATCTTCAGTATTTTGACGCTTTTGATTTCTATTATCTGGTTAGGACTTCCCAGGAATGTCATTTAATTTGTTGGAAACAATATATTTACTGCAGCGTTCAGTAATGAAATTTAAGCTCAGATTTCTTTCTAATTAAATATCAAGTTTACAATCTTGATGCAACTGTATGGAGCTCATGAGCTCCATACAGTTAAAAATATTTTAATCATCATCAAGGAATATTAAACAACTCTTTGCAGTTATCAAAGATCTACTGCTGTTAAAATCTGTTATTAACAACATTGATAAAATGTAATTTTTTAGTGAATTTCTGTCAGTTGAATCAAATGCTTTTAAATTTTGAGCAAATTATAAATGCCATTTAAATATGCCTTCCCCCAATGCGAGCTTGCATGGCGAGGTCGGTAGAGCGCCTTGTTACGAGCCCCATTGGCCCGGGTTTGAGCCTAAGTCTTTGAGTCTTTCTTTCGCGGTTGCTATAAGGCTAATGTTTTCGAGAATTTGAATTTAGGATATTCTCTCTTTATAATATATATCCAGCTTCTTATTCTATTTTACTCTTTTATTTCCAAACCTAATTTATTATTAGATAAATTTTAAATAATTCCTAGTGTCCAAAATCAAAAAGTATAAAAATATTTTTCGATGGACGTTAAATTACTCACAAGGGAAGAAATATTATTTCTTAATAATTTCTAAATAGCGTTTCTATTTGTTGACTTATCTTAAACTTGTATAACAAAAATTCTTGATTATTTGAAAAATATCCAGGCTCAAAATTTTCTTTTAAATGTTTTTTTTTTTTATCAAATCCATTAATTTCTATTTATCGAGATTCAACTAATGAAAAGAATTTTGATATTGTAATCTTAAGTTAAGAATAAAAAATTATAATTATTTTAATTAGAATTGTTATTATTTCTTTTTACTACGATGTACGTAAAAGAAGGTAGTTTAGCAATTTTTATAACATATTGCGAATGCAATTTTTTTCTGTTTAGAAGAAAACACTATTTTGATAGTAGATTATTTTAAATCATCTGTTTATCCAAATATGTGTGGAAATATTTAACAATTTTAGCTAAACTTATTTAGTTCTTAATTTTTTTTAATCAGAATTAAAATATAATAATTTCAATTACTATATAAAAATTAATAATTCGTTTAAATTAATTTATAATTCTTATTGATTTTAATAAGTTGCATTTGTTATTAATAGAATTGATAGAGTTAATATGATTTATCTTTCATATCAATTTGTAGTAGAAATAATATCTAAATTAAATTAACACAAAAATGAGGAAATAATCGGTTAAAGGCTGTTACACTTAAAATATAATTTTCTGTCTATTTAATATGTTTGTAAACATACCTGATACGATAAGTAATGTTTTTTTATATAAAAATGTTCAGTTTTTATAAAACATAAGAATCAGAAGCCAGTAACAATATTTAATCATATTTATTTATAAGGAAGTTGCTTATTTCCTAGGAAGAATAAAAAATACCAGAGAAAAAATGCACAGCATTGTCACACAGATACAAAAGTGATTTCCTACTGTTGCCAGTAAACATAAAAAGAACTTGTGCTGTGACAGCCAAAGTGAAGTGATGCTTTGTAAAAAGTATGTTGACACCGGACACACTACAGATCTGGAAAAAACTAAAGACTGTTTACTTCGATTAGTAGACAAAGTTACTAAGCGTAATAAATTTCATGAGACACTGACATAAAAATAAAGTTATTTTGCATAAAGATATGTTTAAACTTTATAGTTTGAGGAGAGGTCGGTAACCACATCAGTACTATAAACTAAGACTTATTTTTAGTATTGTACAACATTTTAAGTGGTAATGAGAGCCAGCGAAAAGCAAGCTTAGCCACTGTAAAGGGTGGAGATATCCAAAATTTTTTAAATCGTTCACTTGTAAATAAACGAAATTTTTTCTTTATAGCTACAAAAAATTAAATAAAAAATGTTAAACAAAAAATATTTGCAGTACAACTTATTTTTCAATACATTTATTTATATTTTTTCTTTATTTTTAATGAACTCGAATAAATTTATTAAAATCAAAATTTCTTCCAAAGGGCGTGTGTCCCTCATTGACGCTTATTGCCTTTATTTTTTTAGGGTTCGAAGGATAAGTTAACAGCTCATACAGACTGGTATGGGTTTAGCAGCATTTTACTTTACCTTACAGGCAGCTACTATTAAAGGAACTAGGTGTCTTGAAGGAGACAGGACAGTCCTGGTTCCAGCTCTTTGCCCTGGATTGAACAAGTCTCTAGGATATGTATTAAATGTCCCAAATTGTCTCATTTTAAATTATTAGTTATAACTTCATATTAAAAAGGGAGATTAACAAGATTTTATTTTTAAAAACTTAGCTTCCGGAAAATTTACTTTCCCAACTTTTAGATGTAGATCATGGGCACGCTGATGTGATCATGTAGAAGAATCATCCTGAAGGTAAAATTGTAAAACTAATAGAAAATTATGTTATGTGTGCTTGTTTTTACCTTCTTCTAAAAATGTTTTTCTACTTCATTATATCTGAATTTTTTTTAATTTCAATTATTTCTGTATTCAGTTTTTGATTTCATTCACTACCCGTTGTCTTCAGCAGATATCTCAGATAACGCGCCAAGATTCCAGAGCTTCCGGCCATAAAAAGATTAGGATTTCATCACCTGTTTGTACTGTAATCACCAGGCATGTCATTTTACATCCCTCTCCACTCCCGTCCTATTCAGTCACCCCATGTGTGACGGGAAGTTGATTGGTAATGTGAGAAAACTTCATGTGAGGCAGGGGAGTCGATGGAAATAACAAGACTTATTTCCCAATCACTTTAAAAGAGAAGAGGGGGGGGAGGCAACCACAATGTCCACTTGTTTCTTAATGTGCGTGCATAATCGTAAAATTGGTTTTTACTCCAAATGATAAAATACCCAAATAAGGACATTTCTTTTCTGCAAATGTTAAACATATTTTTAAACTAATTACATCAAACAATTTTAGTAGCACGTCAGTACTTTTTTTCTACTGAGAAAAAATAAGAATTAATTTCTCCTAACATATATGTTTAGAATTCTCTCAATTCCGGAGGAAAAACGTGGGAACAATTTCACAGTCGTTGGGAGGTCTAGCAAGGAGAAGATAAGTGAAGACCCATCAGGTGATAATTGGTTTTACTGTATAGATAAGGCATGAGCCGTATGTGTGAGAAATTGTGATAATTACATTTCCCAAGACGGAAACGACTTACAGTAAGATTTTCAAAAAAAAGTATTAATGAAAGGGACAAAAGTGTGGACAAAAAACATTTAGTTTTCGGCATTCCACTTGATTAGTTGAAAGTAATTTTTTTTTATCGAGCTTTAAGAAATGAAACTATTTTTGTGGTGGCAATCTTGAATTTAGAACGAAAAATCATAAAAAAATTTTCCTGTCTGTTTTTTAGTTTTTTTTTACTAAAAAGGATTTCAAAGAAGAGAGTTTTGGTTTTTAAAGTATGGTGCGAATGGGTTTTTTTTCCAATTTTGCAATGCGCCAAATTTATTAACATTTTTTCTTTCGCTTTATGTTAAAAGTTATTCTCAGTTAAATATTATTCTACTTGATGCGCTTACTCAAAAATGTACTGAGACTTAACAATCTGATATAACCTTATTGCATCAATGAAGTGAGATAACTATTTATTGTTAAATAAAGAATAATTCCTTAGAAAAATAATTCTTTTACTGACCTGCTTAAATTTTGTGAATGTGATATTGTGCTTTGTTCGTAACAAAAGCAGAAAGTCTGGATATTTTATAATATTGAGTGCGTTAGTGAAAATGTGGAGCATTGAAGTTATCATAATTGTTTAGTTCAGTTGTTTAAGATAAGAATTAAATGAACGATCAAAGGATATGTAGTTCTAAGTTTCTTTGCTTTCCGTGGTGTAAAAGTTGCAGTAATGTTTCCGATCTTTAAAAAAAAAATTGCATCAAAAATATTAAATTTTGTTTCATACGGAATTAAAATAAAATTCCTGTGGATGAATTATTTATTTTTCAGATGATATAATATTCTAAGTAAAGATATCACTTAACTCCTCTCCAAACTTCCACGCCACACCAGCAGGAAAAGTTTAATGACTGGTATTTTCAGTATGGGTGGAAAAATGAAAATGACGAATAATTTTATAAAAGTCATTCCTAAATTTCGAAATCAATCTTTAATCTAAAAGCATATGTATTTGCGTATATAGATAAGTTAAATGGTTTTTATGAACAAATTTGTAAAAAATTCCAAGATTTTAATAGACAGATTACAAGTAATACAAACTTGAATTGAGAGCTGATGCTGTCATAAAACTGATAAGCAAGGGTAAATTACTGTTTTAGCTAGTTTATGTTGGCTTCTGAGAGAATGAACCTCATATAGTGAATGTAAGAGAAGGCTTCAGTACTATTTTTCTCTCTGTCTGTAACAAAGAATGGTCGAAATGATGAGAAAAGTATAGAAAGATATATATTACCGGTTATAAACCGGATTTATTTTCAGCTATATTTCTGAGGTTATGTAAGCTTTTGAACTCCAACAAACCTTCATAACTAATCCAGATATACGGATCTCAAGGATGACTAATGATTGTAAATTTACAAATAAAATACTTTGGAAATGCTACCGTGTCAAAAACAACAATGCTTATCTAAAAGAGAGTGTAAATTTCCTATGTTCGAATCAGACCGAACAACGCTGTAAATAAAGCTTTTCAACTTTTCAGTATGCAACTGTAGTGAATCAGAACATATTAGGATGGTGAGCATAACTTGAAATTTTTGACTCTATAGTTGCAAAAATCCAGGTGTTATAACCATTTTAATAATTTTAACCATTTTAGTTGGGGGAATAATTAAAATATAAATAGAAAGAGAGCCGATCAGTTGAGAAAGGTGAAATTTCGGAAATAATCTGGCACTGTGGTGGCTAAAAAGTCACGAAATGAGTTGCGAAACTCTTTGTTCACACAGAGTGCAGGGGAGAGAATTTTAATTAAAATGACGGCAGATGGCCATGAAATTCATTTAGAGCACCAGGACTACTTTTAAACTAGAAATTTTAGCATGTTCTATGAAATCAGCTTGTTTACCATAGCCCAAGTGTGAAAAAGAAAAAAGGGCTTAAAATAGCGGAAGAAAATTTTAGAGTCCGTAAGTAGGATAAAAATACAAAAAAAAAAAAAAAAAATTGAAGATTAAAAAATCTGAACGGAACCGTGGTGTTTATGATAGTTAATAAAATTGTGCTGATTCTGGTTCTTCATTTATAGAATTACAAAAGATAAAGCCAATTTAATTAGCGTTTAATTAGGGCGGAATGATTAAAACGCTTCCAAAATTAAAACATGCGGCTGTGAAAGATGCGGAGATGTGAAAACATGATGCAATAACAAGAAATATTATTTTTTTGTTTTTCTGGATTTTTTAAAAATTAATAATTTTCTCTAAAATTATGGATACGAATCAGTGATTCTGACTCGGAATCAGTAATTCCGAATCCGCGGAATCAGAGTGAATCCAATTCCGATTCACGAATCCGATTCCGCGGATTCATCATGAGTCCGATTCCACGGATTCATCATGAGTCCGATTCCGCGGATTCGTTCCTTTTGGTCGGAATCGGATCCGGTCGTTCCTGCTGAGGATCCGGATCCGCGGATTCGTTCCGGAGTGAACGACACATCACTATTGCGGATATAAGGTAAGGTGGAACGTAATTTCGACCGGGGCCTTCGGGCTTACCAACGCCGGTGGGGAGTGACAGTTAACTTTTTTTCATCACTTCAGTTGCTGACAAAAAAAATCGTAGAATGTGGCATTTTAAGATGTCAAATTATTTGTGCCGGATGAGTATCTTACGATAACTGAAACCGTGAATCGGTGGAATAAAGGAAATTTTAACTAATATTACCGACCTGGATAAAAAAAAAAATCTGTGGCCCAAAAATAAGATAATGACAAGGTGTTCAAGTGTCAAACAGGGCGAGTGTGACATATAACAACGTCAATAATATTTAGTGCAGCAGTCAATTTATTAAATATTAGTGCCACCGAATTGGATCTCTCAGGTAGATTTCCCTGAAAAAATTAAAATTTCCAGATTATTATTTGGGGGAATGCAGTGATGTCGTAAAAGTAGTGCGTTACTTAATTTTTATCCCAGTTAATCAGTTAATAAAAAGGGTTGCACAAGCGAGGTAATCTTTTGCGTGAAGTGATTATTTGTTGGAGGTGGAAGTTATTCATAGCAATGGTCAAGAGTCATAAGTGTTTTGTTGTACGGGTACAGGTGATTGGTTTTTTTCATTATTATTGGAATTAACTTTGGTGTGATGAATTATTTTCTGTGCTGCATGGTATGTGGTAGCAAAAGGATTTTTATGTATGAGTGACTGTGCAATGATCATAATTGGTACAACATTTCCCTACATTAGTGAATCTTATTAATTGTTTTTTCAGTCAAGATTTTGCGATATAGCGTATTATTCAGCAAATGGCCGACATTATGCTGTTTAAATTATGTTCCATCAATTTCTTTTATAATTCTCTCTATACCATATAATAAGGATAGCTAATGTGAATGTGTGTATTGTAATCAAGAAAGTCAGTATCTTTAGTGTAATGTCGTTTATATTTTAATAATTTATAATAAAGATATGTTATTCAGTTCTGCATCAGGTTGATTTTGTGTAAGGGCATTGCTCCTTATGTGAGTGTTAATTCTTTTTCTTCTCTTTTAAATTCATCTTGCTTTTAATCAAATATTAAAATTTTGCAGTTAATGGTTTTTTCTTTGCTAATATTCTCATGCTGACTGAGCATCCATGAGGCATGGCCTGGATGAACACTGGGTTATTGCAAAACACAACGCACAAAGTTTAATAATAATTAATATTATTATTATTATTTTTGGTTGACTTCAGAAGTCTGACATTCTTTAAGTAAAAGATAAAATTAAGATAAATGCAAAATTTTCAATACGACATTAGCTAGTATGGCCACTTGCCTGATGGAAAAGGATTGAAACTTTAAATCAGTATGTCGATGCATTCGTTGAAACTCCACAACCGATAGGGGCCTGAGTTCATGAAAGGTTTAGCGTTGTAAAGCAGCTAGCCACGAGTTCCACAAATTCGACACAATTATTTATCTCTCGGATTACGATTCATCTTATTCGTGAAATCTGACGTAGATAGGAGAAAGTTCAACAATTGCTTATGAGTAATTCTATCTGCCTTATCTACATACAGACGCAACAGTTTTTTGTCTCATACTACTTACTGCTGAGTGTTGCTCGAAAAGTCCACACTCTCTTCGTTGTCGGAGTATATGAATCAAATTCCCATAATACTTCATCTAAAGCTGTTGCTATAGCATCACCGTTCTCGAATCATCGGTACGTATGCAAGGACGAGATCCGAATATAAGATTACCGGCATCCCGGACCCCGCAGACTCACCACGTCTTGTTTCAGTGTCAGACAAACAACAGAGTGCTCACGCAAAGGAATTCTCCCAGTCAGGGGATGCCGGGGCCTGAGTACACCTAAATGCTTCCGCCGTTAAAATGGCGAGCATTTTCCGGCGCAAGAAAAAGGATTTAAAAATGATTAAACACAGAACCATTAAACAAATTGCACAAAAAGTTAAAACAAGTAACAATTCAGTTAATCATTACAAAAAGGGAATAATTAACTGAGAAATTTAACAAAACTTTTAGAAAATCCGTTGAAAAGTTAATACTTGCCACAAGATATGAAAGAAACTTTAGTGGCGAAAATATTAATTATTTAAACAGCACTGGTAAAGCGGAAAAGAATGTTATTGCTAAATTGCAATCTAACATTATTACAGCTGCTAAATAATTATCGACATCTGTCTCAGACAATTTATAGTTGTAAAACTGTTAGATTTCTTTATTTTTTGCCCACAAACAGCATTTTGTTTCCCCTGTATTTATTTGTTAATAATCTTAGAATAATAAAATTTTCCTGCATATCCGAACTGTAAGTAATTTTAAGGCGATTGCTCCTTATAATTTTGTACACATGACGAGAGATCAATACCTCATTTTCTAAAGTTCCACACAACACCTAGGAGAGAAAGTTTGAATTTCTACTGCTCATGGAACGTGAAGAAACTTCTACATACCTTTATTGTCTACGTAACTTTTTTTAGATGTGTAACTTTCTAACAAAAGAAAACTAATATTCAATAAACCAGTCATGTTTCTGTCGATTAACCATGAAGTGCAACAGAAACTCATCAACAATCCATGAGAGAATTCGAAGGAAGACATAATAAGGAAATGAAGACTAACTTTTGTTGGGAAAGAGGGGAAAAATGTATCTTTCTCAGTTGGCTGCGTGCCAAACCAGGTCTTGGAGGATTACAGCTCTGGCAGCTATAAATTCAAAGGGAGATCTGCCGATTTATCGCTCAACTGTGGGCAGTGGACCATTTTTGATGCTTTCGAGAGCTACCCGTTTTGCAGCCCCAATCTGTGTTTGTCTAACTTTCTGACTAATTTTGTGTCTTCTTTTTACATTTCTATTACTTTTCCTCCCATTTCCATTGATCATCGAACTCTGGGAGTGGGATGTAAGCAAATAAGAATAAAAACGAAAATACAAGCTTTTAAAATAATTTTAGGGGCTCCTGCATCTCTGAAGCCCTAATGGACAAGCCGCCACTGTTAATACTGTAACTGGTTGAAGATTCATTTGAATTTTCCTCGTTGCTAAACTCTAACTATTTCAAAGAGTTGAATCTAAAATTCATTCATGGTATTCATACCTACATGATACATTCTGACGTGAAAGAGTAGATACCATTTCTAATTTTGTTTCTGCTTTAAGAAACATCAGTATTTAGCATCCATTAAGGATATAATCATTTTGAAATTACGTTTTCAATCAGTTGAAAGCCTAAATAAAACAAAATACAACATTTTTATCTGTGATTTTACTCCATGTGAAGAAATACTGCTAAGAATCATTCTCAAAGCATCTTGTAGAAGAAATATCTTTTAAGAGAAGGAACAAATTGTCTTTTCTTCTTGTTTATGGAGCATTCCCTGATAAATGACGACAATAACGAAACTGACATCAGCTACCACCTCAACTGCCTTTTTTCTCCCCATTTCAGAAGCGATTGGAATAGCTTATTCGTTAAGGAAGCTTATATTTTAGAAAGTTCTTTTACTTCGGGATTCTGTTTACTGATAACGGATGTCGAGAAGGAGAAGTCAGGTAAAGAAAACCTTGAAGTAGTTTTTTTTTCATTTTTTCAAAGCAGAAAACCACTTACATGAAGTTTACTTAAAGAAAGGTCTTGTAACATTCCTTTTTATGTCTCTTATTTCTCGTTCTTCAGAAGAAATAAATCCGAGAGAACATTTGTTTTACTTAAAAAGAACTGGTATTCGTTTCAAGAATTTGTTTCCTTGATTGAAAATAAAACTTTTGTTATATAGTGCAGAGAACAATTAGACAGTTCATGTGATAGTTATTTAATATTTTTGTGTTTTTGAAGCAATTATCTATAAGAATAAACACATGATTATACGTCATTAAATTATTGTCTTGTGTAATATCGAAGCAATTAATTTTAAGAATAAATCAGTAAAAAAATCATTGAGAGTCTATATTTTAATTATCTAATTTTCTTATGTCGTTGAAGGACTTAAGTGTGAGAATACAAAATTGTCAAATAGTTGAGATAATAGCTTTCAAGAAAGAAATATCACTAGTGAGTTGACTATTATAAATGGGAATAAATTCCTTTAATGTCAATATTAGAAGGAATATTGCTTTATAATGAAACATTATCATAGTTTTGTCTATGGTAGTAATAAAAATGCTGTTATAAAAATATCCAATAAAACTATAATTCATTTGATGTCTTAAACTAGTTTCTGATTAATTATTATTAGATTAGTGTTTGATTAATTTAAGATCTTGTTTTCAATTTAAGACAAATATTTATCAAAGACCATATCACTTGGGTAACAATGAGATGAATATTCAAAATAAAAATTTATTTCAGATCAAAAGTATAAAGAATTCTTTTAATAATACATCTTACTTAGATGCAAATAAATGCTCTTATTCTGTGTGATACTGAGGTGAAATTAATTCCATTCAATACATTCATCAATAGAGTTTACCTATAGAATGACTATACAATAATATTAAATGCTACTAAATAGATTCGCTCTGTGTTCTTGGCACCTATTGACGTTAATATAAATAAATATGCATTCGAGAATTCTAGAATAGTATGTTACAATCTCAACATTCGATGCAATTCAATTTCCATAATTTATGTTTTTCAAACTTTGAAACGTGTTAGGTGCTCATGAGACTGACCATTGTATTTTTGAAAGCCTTAATAATGATAACTTCCCTTCGTACAAATTTTCCTTAGAAAATAATTTCAATGAATTCGTCAAGCTTTTGGGATGCTTTTAAGGAATTCCTAATACCATTACACTTAATATCAACACACAGAGATCATTCTTAAATGGGATGAATGTCTTATTATAATTCGGTTACCATTTAAGAACCCCTTTCACTATCAAGCAATCTAATTAATCTATTTATCTACCTAATATAATTAATCTTTAAATCAAGCTGCTTTTCAACCAGATTTTTTGATGTAACCAGAATTTTCGTATGTTAATCATTTATTCGTATACTTTACTCATGATGGAATCAATGCAAAATACAAAACGTTTGAAATCTGAAATGGCTTAATCAGGTTGGAAGCATGTGGATTTCAAGCCAAGCTAATATGATAATTGAAAGTTTGACTTTTAAAATGCAAGTCTTTGTTCCTTCCTAGTAAATGTTATATCCATTCTAACTAATAGAGAATTAAATACCGATACATATGGAATTAATGCAAAATACAAAACGTTTGAAATCTGAAATGGCTTAATCAGGTTGGAAGCATGTGGATTTCAAACCAAGCTAATATGATAATTGTAAGTTTCACTTTAAAAATGCAAGTCTCTGCTCCTTCCCAGTAAATTTTATATCAATTCTAACTAATAGAGTATTAAATACCAATACATATAATTATAGAGTCACAATCTCTATAATTTAAAGAATACGCAACAAGGAATTATATTAACTTGTAACCAGTTTATAATGCTTTCAAAATTGATGATAAATTATTAAAAGCAAGATTGGGAGATATGCTAATGATGTAATATTAATAAATAATCTCCAATCATCTATCAAAAAAATCAGAAATTATTAAAAATTAGCTAATCAGTGTAACAAATTGAATAAAAAGTAATTTTAACAAAGTTAGAAAAGGTAAAACTAACAATCATTAATTAAATCTTTAAAGATTCAAAATTATGAATTACTACGCAGTATCCAAAATAAAAGGTTTTTTCCATAGGTTTAATTACAAATAAAATTAAAATGAAGAAAGCCAGATGAAAATATATGACATATATCTTCTGTGAAAAAGTTTGCTTCAGCTTCAGCTTCTTAAAACTATACAGTATATAAATTAGTGCAGTTTTCAAATCCTTTTCTATTGGGAATATGAATATACTATTCTAATTCAGTTTGATCTTAAAAGCCCTATCAATCCTTTTCAGCACCGGTAGCTATTTATTTTACAGTAGATACTAGGAATACGTAAGTGTACCTGTGATCTATCCGAAATGACCACTCACAGTTCGTCCTAACGGCAAATTCAAGGATAACGTGCTTACCTCAAGCAGCATAAGATATGTAGGAAAATAACCGACCACAAAGCTGTAGAGTAGAATTGATTTATAACGAAAGGCACTTTTATCACATGAATCGTAAGAAAAGAATACTTCTAATGTGGCTATTTGGCGTTCTGAGGTCATAGTCATTATAACTGCGACGGCAGAGCAGCTCAAAGGGTGCTTTAAAAGCAGAGGGAAAAGACTATTTCGTCAGTCGCCTGGACTGGACTGGAGCCTGAGCTCAGGAAGTGCTGACACTGATGGTGGACT